>OMOV01101079.1:0-14129 GCA_900312565.1 Beryx splendens | reverse complement strand
CACGCAGACACATATATTGCACAGGCACGAATACACACTCACACACAAACACTGACGCACACACACACAGACACACACAGACACACACAGACACACACACACACTCTGGCAATTTGCCCCTTTCTCCCCCTTGGTTGAATCTCAGCAGATTACTGCTGGCTCATTCTCATTAATTGGTCAATCAGCCAATTAAGCTAAATGCCCTGAATAAACACTGATTTCCTTTCTCGCCCAGATGGAACAGTCCACCCGCTCCAACCCCCCTACAGCCACCCCCGTGGTCTGCTCTGCATGTTGCCATGCCAACGGGGACCTGAGCACCTCTGGATGCTCCATCTAAGTGTCTGTAGCTCATCTCTCTGTCTGTCTGCCTCTTTCTCTCTCTCTCTGTTTCACACATACACACACACACACACACACACATACACACACACACACACACACACAGATGAAGGTTGATTAAAAAAGAGTGTTTATGTCTGCTGTGAGTGTGTACTGTCTGGTGCTATCAAAGGCCCAAAGATATGTGATGACATAACAGTGAACTGAACTGTTTATATGGTGCAGGCCTATGTGCAGCTCCATCCACATTGTGTAGAAAAAAAGATCAACTGAACAACAGAACAACCATTAAGAATAACCTTCCTAAATATTTACAATTTTCTGGATTATTTGCATTCTATATGCGCTCACTTCCTTCTCAACGTAGCAGATGCAAACATCAAAGATCCTTCCACCTGGTGAGGAGAAAGAGGACGTGAGGACACAAGAAATTCAATCTCTCTGTATTCGACCCTGCTGGTGTGGAGCCACTGCAGCCTATTGCCTGGTGTCATTGTCATGAAGATTATCTTGTGTCACCAAGGCATTCACATTAAAACAGTACATTAAACCAGATGTGTGTGACCATGTGTGTGTGTGCGTTTCCCATTTCCTTGCCAGTTCTCCCCTCTGTCTTTTCCCCTGCCCTCTTTTACCCCACTGCTCTTCCTCTTTTATTCCTCCATGTATCTCACATTCCCTCTCCTCCCTGTTATCTCCTTCCGCGCCCCTTGTTCTCTCCGTCACACACCTCTCCCCATCCTGCCTGCCTCCTTTTCTCCTTCTGCCTTCTCCCTCGCCCTTTCTCCACCACCCTTCCCCCCCTTTTCCATTATCCCTCTCTCTCGCTCTCTCTCTCCCACCCTCAATCTCCCCTGCTCTCCCTCATTTTTATGTAAATGAGAATCGATCTTTCTCTCAACACTCTAACCCTTCTGCCTATCCCTCCCCCAACACACCTAACGCACCTATGTATGCGCAGCGTTTGATTGTGAAGGAACAAAAATAAAATGCTTATCTCTTCCTATGTTATTTCTCTTCAGATCAACGATTGTGATTGGTGTCAGTGTGCATGGAGTCCAAAAATATCATAATATCAAAACTGCAAAATATCACAGGCCTATTTTGCTGTTAATGCACAAACAATGAATAACGAACAAACAATATCTATGGAAGCTATGGAAATTGACAGACACCAGCTAGACTGTATTAGTCAGACTTGTTTTATAATACTGCCACCTCGCGTTCAGGTGAATTGGCAATTTATTGTGACGTCGGCAGCGCGTGGCTTGATGGGAGTTGGAGTCACAATGGAATCAGTACTTCCTGCTTTGACGAGGAGAGCCAAAGGATTTCGGCTGGTGTCTAAAAAGTTGTTCACGCGCCACAAGATCAAACCTCAAAGCGGTAAAAGTCAATACAGAGGCGGGGTAAGTGTGTATCTTCGTGAATATCTCAGTATATTCGTGAAACACAAGGAATCAAAGTAGTTTTGCACACGTAGCGGCGAAGTTGTGTGAATGAGACAGTCGCGTCTATTGTGAGGCGAGCGCAACAATATTTTGTTGTGCGTGAGCTGCTTGAGTGACTCTGCTTGTTTATATGGGAAGACCATTCACTAAGAATTAATTTTTTAAGAATTGACTTTTATGAATCGGGAGCTAACTTCAGCTTCGTGTACGACTGTCCATAAGAATACATACATTTGCACATGAACGTTTCTCTGCCACAAATTAGAGGCTTGAAGTGTGATGTCAAATTTACAGCCACTCCGTAGTGATGAGAGGGGACAGAAGGTGGTAAAAAGTGTGATAATGCTACTAAGTTAGAGTTACCAGGGTTGTAAACCGGCTGCTTGCCTACTAAAGTTGTTGGTAGACTTGGCAAACTGTCATGTCACGATTAATCTGCATTTGGCTGGTGTCGATTTCCATTCCTGATAGCCTGCTATAATTAGAGTTTATTATGGGACAAAAAAAATGAAAACAAAATAAATCTGGCCCCAATTCAGATTTTACATCACGTGTTCCCCTAGTTCTCTGCTTTTTGGCATTGGGACAGATGAGATGAGATGAGATAGGATGCACTTTATTGATCGCCTAGGGGAAGTTTGGGTGTCAGAGCGATACACAGTAGCAGAACAAAGTACAGGAAGGTGATCATATAAACAGATATCACCCAGATTGCCCTAGATAACAGAGATAACATGAATTATTAGACTGGATATAGAGTATTTACTGCCTCAGGGATAGCATTCGACTGGATCGTATTCTACTTTTTAAGTCATCACTGTTCTCATGGTCACAACATGGTTCTCATGATGCCATTAAGTCCCAGAGGAAGCACACACATACACTTGAAAAAATAAATACATGCTATTTTGATTTCTTCTAGTAATAAAAAGTGACAGGGTTTTATTTATGTATTTATATTCACATTTAAACCTCTGTCCTCCTCTCCTGCTTTCGTCCACCTTCCTTGCATCTTTCTCCACTCGCTCTTCTTCCTCAGATGTCTTTGATGGAGCATGGGGGACTTGCTGTCAGACCAGTGACGTCATTGGCCTGGACCTCCAACAGCAGCACGTGCCCCAAAGACTTCAGCCTGGTAGGGACAGAGATGTAGATTAAAGGTTTACACCACTGTGTTTTGCTCATACACCCTGCACAGGGCCACACATGGGGAGTTATGGGTATCCACAGGGCACAGAAGCAGACCGGCACAAAACAAGTACAGCTCCTGCACAGTCTCGTTGTGCCTTCGGGGTGGCCCTGTAGAAGACCTAATTTGAGAGTTTGCAACCAGGAACCAGGCATATGCCGGTTTTACTTGATCCCACGCACTGCCAAGTGAGAACACCACAAAACTAAGTATACAGGGACTAAAAAATACAGTGCTGGGAGCTGCATGCAAAAGCCGTCCAGAGGAAACAGATTTAGGTTCGTTGGGTTTGCATCAGGTTTCCATCAGGAAAATCAGACAAGGCAAAAGCACAAAGACTGGCCTGGATTCAGCTTAAACTAAAGAGGGGCCGAAACACCCAAGTGGCTTGATCCATGTGTGTGACTGTCTGGCTCATCATGTTGGAGGTGGGACAGACTGGCAGCCAGCAATTCACCACTGTTTACACAACTAAGTGATGGAGGGAGGGAGCGTGAAATCTGCTTTACCTTGCTTTGGTAACTGACTAGCTGAAAAACACACGTCCCACTCTCCGACTATACTGACGTGATCCCTAGTTGTTCAGCTGCCTTCATCTCTTTTATGGTGAATATGTTTGGCTGCTTGGCTTGTTAGCAACTGAGCCATTCACAAATCTAGTTTACTAACTTTAACATACTAGATACGTACACTGAAACACTGTTTATAAAACAATTGTGCTTTATTGTAAAATACAAGAGTATGTATTGTCTTATGATCATAAAAAGATTTCACCATATATCACCCTACATCACTGTATGCAGCAGTTAAATAATTGGGAGGAAGAGCCCAGAAGCCAGTTCTCACATAGTGGGAACTCATGCAAATTTGAATACAAAAGATGACTGTGGGAGGTGTGTGAAAAGTCACAGCTCAGTTGTGAAGGTTCCTGGTTAAAGTTAATTTTAACTATGACACAATTTTTCCTCTTTGTTAATTAGATACTGCTCGTTAGAACAGATATGATTTGTGGAAAATGATCTTCTCATGTGCTGTAAGCTGTGATGGAGTTTGATAGCAGCCAGGACCAGAGGAGCGACTTACCACCGACTAACTGATTTGAATTTCTGATTTGTGGCTGGAAAATTTGATTGGTGAATTTAAACACTTTGTAAAAGACTTGGAAACACATTGTCTAAATAAATCCCTATTTTCCCCTACTTGATTTGAATTTGTATTTGACATGGCATAGTTTTATATTTCTATTTTGTAAGTTATTTTCCTTGTTTCATTATCTGTAACTTGATGTACTTGCTGTAACTGCTGCTGTCTTGGCCAGGTCTCTGCAAAAGAGATTTTAAATCTCAGTGAGACTTTACCTGGATAATAAAAATAAAAATAATAGGTCATAGGTTATATATCTAACCCCCTTTCTGTCATTCTGCAGATCACCATCACAGAGGACGGGGCAGCAGCTAACTTCACGCGCAGCTTTGTGAAGTCTGGGTATTATCTCTGTTACAGCAAGGTAACAGACAGAGATTAGATCAGGAGACACTTGCATAATTTAATGATCACTTTCCCTTGTGTCTCCGCATTACCCCAATACATCATGCATGCCCTAAGCATCTGTTCTCTCCATTTGTCCCTTCTTTATTCCATTCCATATTCCATATTCTCTCTCTCTCTCTCTCTCTCATTCTCTCTCGCGCTCTCTCTCTCCCTTCCTCCGCAGGAGTTGTCAGGCGGTATGGTGGTGTCTGATGTTCAGGTCATTTCGGACAAGGATACTATTCCTCACGGTTACTGCTATATAGCGGAGTACCTGGAGCCTAGTGAGTCCAAGCGCACACACAGATACACACACACATTCCTGACACTGGGTGCAGAACGTAGGGGGTCTGTGAGTTATTTTCTTGCTACTGAGTTCATTTTCAGTTCGACCGACCCGGTTTTTCCTGTATGTGTGTGTGTCCAGAGGCCTCTGTGTGGAAGAAGAAGCGTGTGTGTGTACGTGTCATCCCAATGGGCAGCGTGGACACAGCTGTGTTGGATATCAAGCTGACAGCCAAAAGCAAAATGATGTTGCAGCACTACACATGTGTGGGGTTAGTAGTCCCACTCACACTGGCGCATGAATGCACACACGACACACACATAAATATTTAACACAAACATCACCAACAGAGTGTTACATTACGTCTATAACCTCAACACAACATACCTTAATCCATAGGCTAATTTATATCCTAACTCCTGTTTCCTAAAATCCAAATCATAAGTTTCCAAATTTCGTCCTCACTTTTTCTGATTTTTCTATTCTTGTGGGGACATTTGTCATTTAAACCCCACACAACAGAAAACACACAAACAGGTTACTAAATGACAGTTGTGTACATTTAATTCAGCAATGTATTAAATACATAATTATTAACAATCTAGCAATTAATGTCTTATTGAATGCGTCATTTTCTCCAGAGACATCCATGGCTACGTGTTGTGGTGCAGAAAGGGCCATTTTTCTGGCCCCATGCCCCAAGCCAAGCCTCGCAGTGTCAGCCTGGACCTCCGCAAACTCTCCCTGGAGCAGCCGTCCCCTCCTCTGCCCCTCAGACCCAGGTATTTGTTTTGACAGTTCCACTGAGACACATGTTTAATGTAGAGGAGCCCTAAATCTCCAGCAAGTCTGAATGATATGGATCAGAACATTGCAAAAAATAAATAAATCAGGGATTACAGACGTGTTTGTTTGAAGAGAAAAAGACATTAAGAGTGTGATTATAGGCTCTAACATAAACATATAACAGTTGAAAGTTGGCAGAAGTTCACAGGAAATGTTTCTGGGTGTGTAGTAATATCAGATGCTGGGCACTGTAATTCAGGCCAGGAGTGTCTCAGTATTCACTCTTAAAGATGCATCCTTGGACCTACAGTATGAGTGGTTGGTTCCTGGAGATGTGTTGCCCCTAACCGTCACGTACCTGTGTTTGTCTCTGCAGCAACCCTCCTCCTCCTCTGCCCTATGGCAAGCTAAGTTACCGGCGTAGCAACCTCCAGTCCAAGGACACATTGGACAAAGCTGCCGATAACAGCATCCATGGAATCACAGGTACACCAAGTCTCTCTTTATACACACGATCACTGCTACTGACTGATCACTTAATGTCTTACTGTCAGCGATCCCCTCACCTGTTCCCTACCTTCACTCCCCCTAGCTATAGATGGAGTTCCCTTCACCCTTCACCCAAAGTTTGACATCCAGACGAATGGCACGGTGCGTTTGCTGTTTTTAACATTACCTACAGTACTCTAAAGTTTCAAAATGAGCTGTTTTTTTCTACCTCGCTCCATCTCTTATTCTCTCTTTTTCAACCAGAACATCTAATATAAAAATGTATTATACCAATCTGTGTGCATTTCTTTCTCTTTGCCCCTCTCTGTCTCTTAGACTCCTCAGCTGAACGCTCAACTAAACAACATTCGTATAAAGTCTCTCCAGGACATTGAAAACGAGGTAGGGTCATGTGTGGCTCTCAGGTCAGCGCTATGTTTTAGCACTTATTTGAACTCAAAATTGTACTGCGCATCAAATTTTTATTACATACAAAATATCCTGTAACATAACTTCTATAAATTCTTGAAAAAAATCAGTGTTTATATCAATTATGTCCCCATATGACTTTAAATCTGTATTCTCTTATTCTAATATCCATTGACAGCACTGTGTGTTATGTGCTGTTCTTTGTACCAACTGTGTTTTCATTTTGCTTTTTCAGTATAGCTACACTTTCGCCGTGGAGGAATCTGCTGCCAAGAGAACCAGGCCCTCCGTCCCAGCAGGGGGTGCCTCGTAAGCGCAGTGACCTTTGCACTTTGCCGCAGCGATAACATCGGACTTGTGCTGCAGTGCTGTCTATAGGGCGTCCTGAGGATGATACCTCATGTCATGGTAGAGATGAAGGATGGTAATGGCTACATTTAGACTTATTATATGAAGTTTTAATAGGCTTTAGATGGCAAGTGGATTTATCATAGTGGGGTCATTTGAAAGATTGTCCTCGGGCACTATACCTTCTCCCTGAGATGATAATCATATATCAAAGCCATTTGGGTGGTTTGGCTGTTTTGGGTGCCAATCTGCTTTTTTCTCTCCCTCCATTCCTTTTTTACTATCATTCTAACTCACTGCTTAAAATTCCCACCTTCACTCATTCCTTTTTTCTGTTTGAATGGGATCATAAATGTTCTTATATTGTCTTGACTTGTCTTTATACTGTGTGAAGAGACTTGTTTGGGTGTGCAGCCGTTGTAAGAGTAGCTGCTGTTTGGGACTGTTCATCTGCCCCATTAAGTCCATCTTCTTTGCTCTACATACATGCCTGAGAAACCTGAGATTGCACACATTCAGACTAAACAAAAATATGTGATTTAATACATAATGAAGATGCGTTTAGCTTTGAAGATGTGTGCTACTTGCACTGTCCTATCCTAACCATGGAACATTAAGGCCCTGTGAGTTTTGCATTATCCAAAGTGAGAAATTAAGAATTTCGTAAATAGTGCTGTAATATTGAGTCAGTGGTGTCTTGGATGAACGTATGCTGCAGAGACAGAACAGCAGAACAGCACTACAGCATCAAAATTAGGCAGCATTCAATGTATTTCTCATATAGACTATCAGAGTTGTATAATTCAAAAAATACATTACTAAATGTTTTTGTTCCAAGAGAATGAAGGAGGGTTGTATATTTTGCTCTTTGTGTTAGTGAGACTTACACATAACATATGGGATAAAGGGGAGAGAATCGTTTTTAAACTCTGGGACAGAGTAAGTAGGGACCAATTATTTAACTGCGTCAATGTACAATATATGAAGTAACGGTTTGTGGATTGTTTTTTATGGTTTGTATAATGAACCTTTAACGCATGGAAAAAATAAAAACCTAAAATAAAGACTTAATGTTGTCTATTAATACAGGAGACTGGATTGGATTACTTTAGGTTTATTGCTTTCAGACACTACACCACCACCACCACACACACACACACACACACACACACACAAAACAACCATCCTGCATTTTGGAAAAGTCAGCCATAGATGTGAAAATCAGGTAGGATATCTGGTGTGAGACAGACTATTCATGCTGTAATGTCAGCTAGATAAATAAAAAATACAGAGGGATACTAATTTTCCTGAGGAACCCTTAAATATCCAATATACTATCTATCTTCAAGATCTAATTTGATGTTTAAATTCGCCCAATCAAGCACTTGGGGTTATACTCTAGGGTTGGCACTTGCAAGTCGCTTCCCTCTCCCTCAGCTGAAATGTTTGGAAAACACATGAGATAATGAAGGGAGTTTTTTGACATAGTCAGGTTTCTAGTATTCCTCAGAGGAAAAAGAAAAGCTTTTTTTTTTTTTTTTTTACCTGTTTATCCAGGAAAAGTTGATTGAGCATGTATGATATCATATTTTGTTTATTAATGTATTGCCTTGCTTCATAGTGACGAAGTTAGCACTGCTATATTCACAGGATACCGTATCAGCCGGCAGGAAAATCAATCAGCTGTGTGTGTATTTTGTATATTGCGGTGTACAGTATGTGTGTGATGTCGGAGATAGGCTACTGTTATTTGAATTAAAGTAGGTTATGCTATGCCCCAATCCACCTGGACAATTTTCCTATTTATTTACATTTATTTGAAAGGATGTGGTAAGGTTGTGTTGTATATGTAACAGGGAAATGCATGTTAGAAGAATAGATATTCTAAATTTGTATTATCCTCCCTTGGTAAGTTTCCCCGAGTCATACTCCTGCGCGGCTGGTGGCGGTAATGAGCCAGGAAGTAGTTTGCCAGCCGCCATTAAGCAACAAACGGAAGAAGAAGGCGCAGCATAAGGCGAGAGAAACCCCCAGTCGCAGTCGTCCTACCGCAGTGTGAATCGGATCATTGGATCAGCGTACAAAGAAACCATGGACGGTCGAGGCTACAGTTCTGGTAAACACACACCTGGCCGTTCGTCGTCAAAACTAACGCTCTAACCGATATAGGGGTGCGGGTTTTTGTTTTAAGCGACCGCGGTCACAATGAAACGCACTTAACGTTAGCCCGCTAGCCAAAAGCTTTGTTGCAGCGTAGCGTCACAGCGGTGGCGTTAGCTCTAGTAACATGGTAACATTAGCTGTGTTTGGTTTTTTTACCTTGCTAACATCGACTAACGTTAGCTTTAGCCAGCTGCCACTCGGCTATAACTTGTAATCGATTGGCCGTAGCTAAAAAACGCTCCCTGTCTATTGTGCTCAGCAAGCTAACGTTACACAGGCCAAATGCAACGTTAACGTTAATGATTGCTAATATGAATAGGAAACTAGACCAGCTATATTCGAGTAACATTAACAGTGTTTGGGTGGCTAGCGGCTTGACCATGAAGCCGTTTATTTGCTAACAGGCTAACGTATGTGGCTAGCGTTAGCTCACTCTTGTTTGATTTCTTAGCTAGTTGGCTAAAGTTAGCCAGCTAATCTCGTTAAAATGGAGTCAGTCAGTGTGGCACGAAATTGACTCTTAAAGCTAATAAAATGGCCGCCACACCATCCAACAACTACTAACAAAACTTAATTGTATATATATTTGTGTTTGTAATTTATCCTTCTCACCAAACTTGCAAAAAGCAAACTAACAGTCTTACTCGTTTCCAGATGTCTTGGCTGGTTAGTTAGCCAAAGTTAGCTAACGCTACTGCAGAGTTCACTTACACCTCTCAATCCTCTCTTCTTCTAGGGTACTCCAGCTGGGGAGGCGGTGGGTCAGGCAACAGAGGTGAGGAAAAACATCAATACACTGCACAATGTAATGGCGTAAAGACAGACGAATAATGCAATCTGTGATGTCAAGAAACGACCGACTAGTGGAGATATTAACGTCTTTTCGCTCCTCGCCCCACTAGGCTCTGGCAGCTTTGACCTGTATGGAGGAGGCTATAAGGACTCTATGTCGGGGCTCGGGGGCTATGGAGGTGGGCAGATGAAGAGAGGGCTCTCCGGGGGCTCCCTGCTGTCATCCACAGGCACAAATGCAGATGCAGTCATTGCCAAGATTAACCAGCGCCTGGACATGCTCACACAGCTGGAAGGAGGGATGAAAGGGAGCCGCGGTGACAGGTAATGGACAGAGATGTAGAGATGGCCTAACGTTATCAGCATGGAAAAAATACATTATTATTCCTTTCTAACGGATAAGTGTGGTTATTTTCAACATGGGCCGTGTTTTCTCATTTGCAGTCACGCTGATCGATTCTAATTAAAATCTCATCCGTTTGCTACCATCAAGTGACTTAACCTCTAAAGGCCAATGAGTTGGTGGGACGTGCTGTCTCCAATACAATCTACCAAGGAAACTGACAGTCATGTTTCCTCAAAAGCACACAATTGTTTGAGTTTTGACTCTTGAGATTTGTGTGTTACAGAGTGAGACATGGCTATATTTTTTTTAAATTGGCATGGCCATTGCTTCAAACTGGTTCACCTTTAGCATTCTGCTACTTACCTTTCAGTTTGCTAACCTCAGTGATTTTTAACCACTGTCTGAGAATTTGTTTGGGATTGTTATTGATGGTATATTAGGACAGAAGTGACTTGCTGCTCTTCCCATTAACCGTAGGTGGGTGGAGTTTTTACACTACTTGGTGGAAACGGGCTGCAGTAACACCATTTAGCCAGTAGATGGCAAGCCTTCCTCAGTGCTTCAACCCCAGCGTCAAGCTTTGTCCCCTTGGTCTGCACTCTGTGTCCTATTAGCCTACTTGAGAGGAGAACTTCCAGTGTGATTCTCTTGGGTAGTGCCATATAGTGGCAAGTGAAAATGTAGTGATCACCAGTGAAATCAAGCCCCATCAAATCTATTTGTTGTGCGTGCTGATTTGGGTCTTTGGGTCCTGATTTGCCTATAGCAGGGTCGGCTATGGGTGTATATAACGTTTTGACGATCAAATCAGAGGATGCATGCAACACAGTCTTTAAGTTGCTCCTAAACCGACTGTGGATGCCGCCCTAATGGAATAGACTAGTTAGTACATCATTATGAAGTTGTGAATGGGTGTGTATATCTTTGGAGCAACATAGTTGTTTTTTTTAGTAAATAAGAATATAGATTCAGCATCAAAACAACAAACTGTGTCATAAGAGTTTTGGCACATTGAAGGGAATCTTTGGATCTGCCTTTGTGGACTTTTGGTTAATTAGGAGGGCTAGCTCCATCCACTAAAGTAATATTTCCAATGCGGTTTGTAGTGAGAGAATTTGGACATGGTCTGCTTACAGAGCCTTACCCACAGAGCCTACATGTACCAGTTTACATTGCACGTTAGCTTTGACGCCAGCCCCATGCCTGGCCCCCAACTACCTGGCTTGCAGAGGTGGGTGTGTCTTCCTTGTGTTTTGTAGGATGTCTCACTTACTTGCGTCCATTTCACAACAAGCAGTACAGTTTTCACATGCAGTGAGTGGACATTACAAGTTTACGGATTACACACTGTTATTTAATATTTACAGATATTTTTTATATGTATGGATTGTTGGTGAACATGTGATCTTTGTGTATCATGCCTGGATGCCAGGATACAAGGAAGGAGAAAAGGAGTGAGTTTTCACTATTTTCCAGAAAAAGATAATGAACTACGTAAACAGTGGCTCAGAGCAATCAGGCATCATGTAAAGGTTCCTCGGCAATATTCTCAAACCTGTAAGAGTGAAGGGTTGCACACAGTACTTAGCAGGTTCTGCGACTTCTGAATGACAGAAACGTTTAAGTTGTAAGAGTGGAAATTTGAGCCGCCAAGCAGCAGACATTTGGAAGTGGCTGGTAGGTGTTTTGTATAGAAGTCTCTGGCACACTGGTAATGACACATAAAAATCAAAGCCATCTAGCGTCCCTTTGGGGCTACTGGTTGGCGTTGAGTGATCACTGTAATGGTAAAATGGATGAGATTTGGGTTGGTATGGTTGGGTAATATAAGGCCCAATGGGGAAATGACCAATTATCCTTCAACCCAGTAGCTGTCTGCTCATGCACACAGTATGGACAACTGGCCATGCAGTTTAAAGTGCACATTTGCTTCCTTTCACCCCTTCATTTTGTAGTCCCTCTGTATATTCAGCACTCAGTTTGGTCCTGCATGTCCACACACCCCAGCTCATTTATTTCTGTTTGTTTGTGTAAAGGTATGGATTCACCAGAGGCTGTTTGTAAAAGGTGTTGCTAAAGATGGAAGATGGCACACATTAACATTTGAGCAATTGCAGGCAGGTTTTTGCATTGACTAACGTAACGGGTGGCTCAGTGGTTAGAACTGCTGTGAGGGGACAGTGCCCACAGCAGCAAGAAGGTCCTGGGTTCAAACATCTGCCCTGGTCCTCTCTATATGGAGTTTGCATAGGTTTCCTCCCGCAGTCCAAAGACATGCCGGTCAGGTGAACTGAAGACTGAAATTGCTCACAGGTGTGAGTGTAAGTGTGTTTGTCAATGTGTTAGCCCTGATGGACTGGCAACCTCTCCAGGTGTTTCTCTGCCTTCCGACCCAATGCATGCAGGGATAGGCTCCAGCTCCCCCATGATGCTGACTACATGCGGGTATGGGGGAAAAAATACCTGAAGCTCAAGAAACCAACATGGTACTTGTCCCATAGCTGGAAGTAAATGGACACTGTATTGTGAGATATTACACACACACAACTGCACCAGTGAGAATATTCAATTTTCCAGTTGTGTTTTTCATATTAAGCAGGTAAAATGCTACAGCATGTCATACCGGTACTTCCATCATCTGTTCGGTTTACGACAGTTTCCTGATTTTTCCCCATTGACATCATGCCTGGACAGTGCCCAGCAAGTCAAATGTCGCCTGTAATTCAGGTTAATCTCATGAAGGGTCTCATTAAATGTCTTCACTCACATTTTATACTGTCTGGGTAAGTTAGATGTCCAGCAGGTCTCTAGAGATTCTGAACTGACAGACTTCTACTGGGTAGAAGATGTGCAAACAAATGGATGTCCTTGTGTTTGTAGGCCAAGCTGACGTTGTTATAGAATGGTGAGATGGCTCTAGTATTGGGGACTGTATTGACCTAAGTTAATTACAAATGTTGGCCTTGGTGCAAAAATATGTAAATGTCTTCTTTTGGGGTAAAGAAGGTGCAAGTTGCACACAAGCAAGAAGTCACAGGGTGCATTTGAATGGCTCAGAATCTGACCAATCTTTGAGTGCTCTCAATTTGCTATGTCATGTTTTGTTTGACTGTTTTTTTTCCAGTGCAGTGATTTTAATTCAGTCAGAAAAGATTGCTATGGATTTCTGGTTTTAGTTTTTAGTTTTTGAAGATTCATGTAATGTGTTATAACCAGGGGTTAAACTGGGCCGGGGCTCACCGGGGCTGAGCCCCGGCCCAATCGGCTCCCCCCGGTCAGCTCCTCAGACAGCTATAGATTTACTATTATGTTAAAATATGAAAAATGTAAAATTATGTCACTATTACAACTCATTAAACCTCAAAATTACATACAAAAGGGCCCCAAAACACTTTCAAAAAAAATCACCACCACCACCCCCGCGCTCTACAGAAGAATGGACTATTCCGTCATGGACCTGCAATGGCTCAGCGCGCTTATCACAGAGTTGGAGCGGTAACGTTAGGTACAGGATGAGAAAAGAGAAACCCCGCCGGGGAAGGTAATGCAAACACAACATCACACAGTTTAACAGAGTTGTCACAGAACGCATTTGAAATGATTTCAAAGGGGAAAACTAAGAGGAAAAGTAAAGCAACCATTTTAAAAACTGTTAGCCCCCCCTGAATCAGCTAGCTGCACTGCATTTTATGTCAACTAGTAAGTTAGCCATTTAAAAAAACTGTCCCGACTCTCGGTTGGAAACGGGAAGCGAACAGCGGTCCACATTGTAATATTTATTGTAAATATACTGAAATTTTCTTAGTAAGGTGGCTGTTTATAAATGTGCATAGTAAAATAATTCAGAGTTGTTTGAATGACAAAAATGTGTTCAGAATTACGTGCGGGATTTTACTGAACAGCCTACTTCCTCTGCAAAGGACTCGCAAAGCGAGGCGCAGCGAAAGTAGGCTGTTCAGTAAAATCCCGCACGTAATT
>OMOV01101074.1:0-10318 GCA_900312565.1 Beryx splendens | reverse complement strand
ACACACACACACACACACACACACACACACAGAAACTTATAGGACCCCTGCATAAGCCTGTGACCTTTACCTCCAAAGTGCTGCATTAAAATTAATGGGGCATGCAACAGAGTCTCTATTGTTTATCTTTATGACAGAAAGACAGTCTTGCTTGCCCATTTTAGCTATGCTGACTCATTTTGGATTTTTAGTCTTATAAGCACTGTATGCCTGAAAACAAATTATGAATAAGTACTAGATCATGCATGAATATTAAATAATTCTAGGCTTATAGAAGTACTTGGGTCCATACTTTTAAGCATATATGGCTGATGGACCACTCATCTTGATCTAAATGGGACCATGGAACCAAAGATCTTTTGGCAGACCTGAGTAACTGTTCAGGTCTGCCAAAAGACCTGAGTAACTGTTCTTTTTTTATTCATGTTCATGACTGCAAATTCTGGTTTAACCAGTAAAAATTCAAATTTATCAATATTGTGGCATCAAAAGAAAATACTATTATTATGTGTCCATTGTCCCTGTTACAGCTGGTGTCAAATTTAAACATATTGCCTGTGGCTTCTTGCAGTCTTACAATTACAAAAATCAAATAAGTTGAAATCCATATAAAGTGTTTCTCCAATCTCTTCCTCAAGTGTAATTAATACAATATATCATGTTTAATGAGTATTTTGATCATTGTCATTAACCAAACATTGCCATTCTACAATATAATCCTGCTGGGTTTAGTTTGTGGAATGCTAAGGAAAAGGTTTATTTAGCAATCAAATGCTTTCTTAACACTCTTTTTGATATTGATAACATATACTGTAGTTGCTGCCATTCATGGCATTAGCCATAGTGCTGTCTCAACCCAACAAGTAAACATGGATAAAGCCATTCGTTCCTGTAAACTAGTGACACAGATATATTAATTTACATTGAGACGGCTGCTGTTATGGATTGAGCCAAGGTTCAGCATTAATATTGTACATGGCTGCCACAGTGCTCAACTGGAATTATTCATCATAAAATATGATTTTCGGTCTGTACATTTATTTATGTGTTTTAATAATGGATAAAGGAAAATGTGTCACAGCAAGAGTTAGGAAAGATATGGTCCCAGGTGCCGAAGCTTTATTGAGGTATTTCAAGCTGCAGTTTGTACAGTATGGGTCTGATTCCAATCTTGAATTAAGTGCCAGGCAGGAGTGCAATAGGTCCTTTTCTTCGCATGCACCCTACTCTGCCAGTTGCAACCCTGCAGCTACACTACTGCTTGAGGTGATGAATATTAAAATCCAGGAATGATACACGATGTAGTGATACAGACTTATGATTCTGACCTTAACTTTAGTCTCAGACGCTCCTTTCCTTACGGATCCCAAATTTTATAGTATGTCTAATGCTCCCATGGATATCATGATAAAACAAAAATTCTGCATACAAATTAAGGGCTCACAAGACTGTAGCTGTGGGAACATTTGAGTAAGTAAGTAAGTAAAGCTTTAAAGAATGTGGCAGAGGATACAAAAACAGTAAAAGCATGATTAAAAAAAAACCAGACATACAGACAGACATAGAAAACAAAAAATAAATAAAATAAAAGTAGGGTGTGCTGTAGTGTGTGCAGGCGGTGAAAGAGATTCCAGATCCCCTTAATAGCACAAGTTAAGCACTATATCACAACAGAAGAGATCTTTTATAATGGGATTAGGCCTGGCCTACTGCTTCACAACTGACTGATATTAGGAAAACAAGGAATCCGTATAGCCAACAAGGAGATATCTTACGAGGACCCACGTTAAACAGAGTTAAGCACTCTGTCACAGCAGTATAGAAAATCAACTTCATTGCAAATAAGCAAGACAGCAATTGCTTCACAACCACTTGAAAAAAGGACAACAAGGCATCCTACAGCCTTCAAGAAAATAGAGCACAGCCCCCAAATAGCTCACTTTAGGCTAAAACTGAGCCAGCACCTCCCACATCAAGTTGAGCACTTTATCACAGCGGTATAGAAATCCAACACTAGAGATCCAATTCAATAAAAATAACCCAAGACCAATGGAAAAGAAGACAACAGAGGTTATTCAGTTAAGTTCAACTTGATTATCTTACAACACCTAATGTTGAAATGTAGCTTTGGAATTTAATTGTAAAATAAGTGTGGGAACCCTATATTTCCTTCAAGTTCGACGTTTGTCGACGGTCACCATGCAAATTCTTAAAAGAAGCAAAATTGCCTCCAATTTGTATAATATAATACACCACCTTTTGTACATTATGGTGCAGTCAGAGTGCTCCAAATATCCTCTTTCACTCAGGGGTGACACTAGTCAAAGTTTTCATCATGGAATGAATGTCAAACTTGGCAACTATGTCTCTGTGGACATGAATAAGAGTCAGGTGTGTAAGTCTCTTTTTGGACATGCTGCTTAACCAGGTTTTAAGGCGCCTGAGGGTGGAGAAACTGATATGAGTGGGCAAAGGCAGAGTTTTATTAGATTCTCTACTGCTTCAAACAGAGCTCTAGTTTGAAGATGCAGTTTGGAGAGATGTGAGACAACCTCTCATACTGTCTCACATGGGGAATCATGCCCTTTAAATACATCTCCAAATGTCTGGAGCTGAAGATGCAGTGGCCCTGTGTCAAGTTCCAAGGGGGGACGAAGAGGCTGTGCATGCGGTTCCGTTGATGGTCTGCCATTTGCTGTGTCAACAACGGTCTTCTCCCTCAGTGCTGTTATTTTCGTTCTGTCCAGTTCAATCTCCTGGTGAGTCTGGATTTAAGCGAACCCACAGCTTCATAAAACTCAGCTCGTCATCTGAGTTCACACGGTGCCTGTGACAACACTTCAGTCTGTGCGGTGATAGAGGGCAGGGGTCCTGATAACCCTGGGTTCAGCATCTTCAGGCATCTTTAGACCATTCTGGGTGGCACACAATTTCACTTTGTGCAACACATCCGCCTCCACGCTGTCTCAGTGTCTCTACTCGATCCTTCAGCTGGCACAAAGAGCTCTCAATTGATGCTCTGCAGGGTTTTTGCCACTCATTCACATGGCCTGAAAAGTGCTTCACAGCAAAGAAAGCTGAAAAAGCTCTGTCCTTAAGTGGCTGTTTGTACCCGATAATTTTGCCCTTGTATTTCTCCTTATGCTTCAGTTGTCCTTCAAATGTTCTATTGTGGCCAGGACAACACTACATGATGAGCAACAGTGTATAATGGGCATAGGCCAAGATGTTGACAATGACATCATCACTGCTGAATAGAGTTTCGAAGAGCTGTTTAATCCTTCTGCTAGGCTCACCTCAGGTGCAACTTCTTGTAGAAAGGTCGAGTGAGTGGTTGTTGCAATGAATATTCAGTGAGCATGGGCATACTTCCTTCTGTCATGCCTGAACACCGGAAAATCGGCCTGGCATTAGCGCAATCAAAATAGCGTCCTTGAAGATCAATGAGGATATTCAGTCTCATAAACAGGTCTTTCATTCTTACAAACAATATTTCTGCAGTAGAGTCAGGAGTGTTGTAAAATCGCCAAAAGTAGCAATGTTTTTTTTTCACTGGTCGTCTCCTGCAAGTTTTTGTCTTGGTTATTGAGAAACCCATTCCCCAATAAGCACCTGTTTGCCTACACATTGACCAGATCCAAGTAGCTCTTCTTTCTCATGCGTCATTTTTTTATGGTTATGCTTTGATTTGATTTACTCACCATTAGAGAAAGAGTACAGTGGTCATTAGTGCCAAAGTTTGACAACAGGCAAAGAACAAAGAACTATAATATAAATGAGGCATTCAAATTAGAGGTCGAGGTAGTCGAGATTTTTGAAGGCCGATATAATAATGAGAATTTGGCAAGGCAAAAAAGCAAATAAGCGATTAATCATGAGACAGATTTCCATACTTTGGAGCCTAACTGGTGTCCTGTCTTAGAGCCACACGCAGCTCTTTCTCTGCTGTAGAGGAGGCCTTTGTTGCCTAACTCCCTCAGTAAGTTAGTTGTGGATGGGGCTAAGCATTGTGTCTGCATAAATAAGTAACTACATGTAATACCACTAATGCTGCCACTACTGCTACTACTACTACTCCTACTACTACTACTACTACTAATAATAATAATGATCTGATCAGAAAATGTGAGATAAGTTCACATTCATAGCAATTAACACTTACAGCTTGATTAACATGGGTACATGGCCTCCCCAAATGTTTAGCATGGGTGCATGGCACAAAAGTATGTAATTTGGAATGAGGAACGTGTAATGAAAGTAAATCCAAGTTTTCAATTTACTTTCCCAATGGAGTGGACTTACTTAATGGGGTCATGGTCCCATTTATTGGCTAATTAAAGACAAGTTGGAACGCAAGTATGAGAAAAGTGCCCAGTGAGAGATGAAATCCTAATGAACTGTATGCAAATACTGCAAGATCATTGGAAAGGCAATATGAGATCCTGCTTGCTGCTTCACACATCCATATTTGCGGTTTCCCTCATTGTAGAGATTGGACAATGAGGAAATTTGTATTTGCTAAAGGTGATATGATAGGATAGGATGTCAATATTGGTTGAAGTCAAGAACATTGATATCACAGGACGTTTTGAGAAAATACATCTGACAAATCTGTGACCTTGCTTGGAAGAGTGTTACCAAAATAGGTTGATAAGCAGGGAAGTGGCATTAGTATTGCAACTGGAAAATTGACAAAGAGCCTAACTAAGGGCAAGCTACAAATGATTTATGGATGGATTCAAGGGCGAAGTAGATCATCATTAGTGTGAAGGGAGATAGCTATGTGGCTTAGGAGATTACTTGATGACCTGCAGTGACAACTGGACTCCTTTGTTGGTGACATTGCTTTAATATGTTTTTCTTTTACTTTGCATCATGGCTCAATTTATTGAATATGAATTAAAATCAACTTATTATAATTGTGATAGAGCATGATCATGATCATCCAAATAAAGCAGCCAGTCTCTCATCAAAGCAGGGATCCTTCAAACATCCTGTCGATTGAGCTTCTAGCCAACTATGCAAAGCTGTGCAATGATACCTCCATGCTGCATAAATGGTCGGTAACTGTTTTTTTTTCTCAAGTGAAAAGTTGGCATCTTGAATTTGCCATATGCTAATGTATGCACAATTAACATGTAAATTCATTACTCAAAATAACTAACCATGATAGAAGACCAGATCAATATGAAAATCTAAGTAGCCTAAACACCGTCTCATCTCTGTGCAGAACACCCACTTCAGTGGGGAGAGTAATAGCAGGGATCAAATCTCAATCCCTGGCCCCTCTCCAGTTCTCTATTCAGTCTCACCTGAAAGGTTTCATTCTTGTATCTCTTCTCCAATGACAAGTTTGGCCTTTCCCACTCTCTCTAGCTTAGAGTAAAAAAAATAAAATAAAAAATCATGCAGCAGATCAACTGTAGAACTCCAGAGATTTCTCTGACCTTTATAAATGCAATAGGGAAAGGAAAAATCATCCCTGGAACTGCAAATGGACCATTTTGAACGTTAAAATTACTGTAGATGCTTGGGCAGTTAGAGATAGAAATTCTGTGGTTGTCAGCAGTATTGGTTCAGTAACATGTTACAGCGAGATATTACTTTTTCGAGTAATGACTGTTTCAATTTTGGAAATTATACAGTCACAAGTTTTATCACTCCTTCTAAATATCAGACTGAAGTTGAATAATCCAAAAACAAAAATGAAATCCCCTTTATGTCATTATCAGACACCGTCCTCTCAGCTGATGACACATACGTATACTGAGCTACTTGGCCAAAATGATTCCCCTTTGTTTTATAGAGCAAAAGGACAGCAAGAACATTGGTGTGTTAGTACAAAAACATATTTCCACTGCAAATAACACAGCATAAAATCTTCTGAAGTTGCAGTACCAAAGTCATAGCAAAAGACCTCCAAATTAGACTTAAAAGGACAAGAAAGCAGCCAACAACAGCTAAGGGCTACACTGCCTGCTGTGCAACATTATTTGGTTACTCTGATCATTCACAAAGAGGGGCACAGGTGAGCTAATTGGATTATCCTGGTATTTGAAGATAAGAAAGGATGCAATTGCCAATTTTAGAGGTTTAAATATAATATTACAATTAGTGCAACAAATTACTGCTCTCGGGGAATCACAAGTAATGTAGTTTTTGGTTGTCAGTGAACTTTATGCAATGTTTTTGGAACAACTGGTGAATATAAGGCATATTCACCTGAGGAAATAAAGCTTAAGGAAAATATTATGTCAGCTGTATTATTGCTGAAGATTCAACATTTAAAAAAAAAAATGAATAATAACATTTTAAGTAGTGGAAATTATCAAAGGTCAGTCATTTTATAACAAAGCAACTTAAAAAGAAATGTGCGCCCTCAAAAATACCTAAGCTGAAAAAGCTGAAAAATATATAGAAATAAAATGTAAACCACTACAGCAAAATGTCCCTGTGCTCGTGAGAAAACTAAACAACAAACATGATGGAAAAACACAACATACATTGTGGTAAAAAAACAACAACAACAACGTGATAAATGGCAAAATAAATTAGGTGGACTGAACTCTGAATACTGACGTGAATCAAGACGTGAATCGAGACGTGAAAGATGATTATCTCACTCATCAATAAAGACATCCCAAGGCCAGGGAGGCAAACCTTTCAGGAAAATGTGAGAAAATAGGCAAAGCTTGCTGAAAAAATACCATAAATATAGCACCATCAGACAGGCAGCACCATTCACTAACCACCTCATCTAAATGTTATAGGGTTGAATGTCACTGGGCTTATCAACTAGGCATCATCCTGTCTACCTTAAGCATATTTGGGCTGGGATAGGCGTAAACAAACATGCTCTTGCAAACAGAAATAAGTTATGCTAATACTTTACTGTGGCAAATGGGGCAGGGTTGAGTGTTGGTCGCGAGGCAAAGAGCTGCCTCATAGGAGGCAGGAGTAAATGCATGATGGCGCTGATATTAGTGTCAACAGGGTGTCAACAGAATTAGGCATGCCAACAGCTTTGTGGGTGCACTGAAAGCTTATTGGACAGACACAAGTTGCTACTCAAAAGGACAGTGGATTGTGTCTTATAACTCTTTGACTATCGATGCGCTGTCGCTTCTTAACATCAATGTATGTCACATGTCTTGTGAGAACAGGTAAGCCATTAATCATTAGCCAGTAAGCATGAGCTGTTAACACTTTTCCTATGTTGCAGTTGTAGTTTTCAGCACAGTCAACAATCAACACAGTGTGTATATTAAAGACATCCTCACACACTATTTTCAATTCATTTTCAATGTTTTGTTTTATTTCACATTAGTTTTAACAGAGTTGCCAAGTAATAGTTTAGCCAAGCAAGACTAATTAGATATATTCTGCCATTTAATGTGATGTGTGTAGGCCTACCCTGTATGAGTGGTTATATGTTCTTGAAACATGTTCAGGCTGTCAGATTGCAACAAGCAAAGTGTTTATGCTGTAATTTTTTTGGGAGCACATTTTCTGTAAACATTTAGACATAAACATACAATATACAGTATTTGCCACATGTCTTAGATGACATCTTGCTTGAAGTAATCCTGGCATCCTCACTTACCTCACTAGCTAACTAATACACGGACACTGGCTCTAATCTCCAGGGCCTTTCAGGGAAGGGCCTGTTTTTCCTGGCTGGACGGTCAGTAGTATGCTATTTTAATCTGTACCTCATTTATTCATCCATGTCTTTGACATTCGAAAACCACAGACAGGGTTGTTTGACATAACAAAAATTGACACATTTTATGTTGATGGAACTTAATATTAATGTTGTACACTTAATATTACAAATGATTGATGATGCAGTGAAGGCAATGAACAGAAAACACACTTGCAGATTATGCATGCATGTAGATATTGCGTTTTGAAATTAATTTAAACACCCACTCAACAATCTTCTTCCCTTTAGGGTTCAGAAGATTGTGGATTGTGAAATTGATAATTGCTTTGTACCATATATCAGTGTTTCTTATTCACCAGGACCACTGCATTGGTTTCACGACTGATTCATTTGCTTCATCTTTATAAAAATGACGACTCGGGGTGGAAGAACACCATTGTCCATCGTACACCTGATGCACTTGATGAATCCATCTCTTCCTCTGCTTGACGTCTGATGTAAATCTATAAAACAAGCAATTGTTTTTGGGACTATAATGGTCACAATCAGGTAAAAAACACACCATGTCAATGATAATTCTACTTCCGGGATGGCTGCCGCACTTGTAATTTTGTATTGAATTTCCCCTTCATTTGATTGACGGTCTATTTTGCAGGTATTCCAGGTAACTACACCAGCTCCTTCACCCATCGGCATGTCATTCACTAGAATTTCCAGCTCAATATAGGATTGAAACACAAGTAACATAGCTAGACTAGCTAGCAAACTGACTTACCAGTCAAGTAAGAAGAATGTCTGCATTGGTACAAAATGCTTAACTTCATTTTTCTCCATCGATTAAAAGCTTCTCCAGTATTAATACCAAGGGGCAACCTCCAGGGCTGAAAAGTGAAGCTAATGCGAAAGTGCCTTAAACCTGCATTCTTTCTAATGGCCAGCAGGGGGCAACTCCACTGGCTGCAAAAAGAAGTGTGATTGTATAGAGGTCTATGGGAAAATGACCCTACTTCTCACTTGATTACCTCAGTAAACACTTTCCTAACGAGTTTATCTCAATCACGAGTTTCAAGTCTTTTACAATACACTATGATGTTCATTTTGTAAATTATGGTCCAATTTAGAGTAAAACAGACAATAAAGCAGACTATGTGCCATGATCACGGACCAATAGCAGGCGGCGCTGCGGCTCTGTGGAAAACCCGCGGTCTCACGCTAGCTGCTTCTGGCTCCAATAAACCAAGATGGCGATGGTCAAAATGCCAAACTCGAGGCTTCAAAACGGGAGTCCACAAACCAATGGGTGACGTCACGGTGGCTACGTCCATTATTTTTATAGTCTATGATTAATACCATGTCTCCTTTTATTCGTCAACATACGATCAGGTCTTTTGTTTCTTTGCTCTCCCACTCGTGTGTCTTTCACTTCTTGAGTGAACAGAGAGAAAAACAACCTGAACCAGTGCATTGAAGCCCTCTCTCTCCACACAATATTGTGTAGTATGTCACCCACTTGTGACTTGCTTGTACATCTTTGTGTGCTTGAAAATCATGCAATACATGTTTCTGTAGTTGTGCAGAGACCCACTTCATTCATTAGGACCAGCAGTCACCGAAAACTCTGTTGGTTATCTTCAATTTGCCCCAAACAAAACCAAGTTTTGCTCCTTGGAATCTGAGCAAACAATTGGCTAACCTAGGTTTAGAAATCACTATCAGATACTTCCAGTATCACTTAATTTATTCAGAGGGTGTGAAACTTAATTGCTGCTTAGAGGCTGAACGGCAATCTTACATGTTGCTATGGTTGCAGTGTTGCTACAGCTGCTAATTAGCTAAAGCTAGCTAGCTGGCTGAACGTTTCAAGAGAAGTGAACACATTGAATCAGTGGTGTAGTCTACGTGATACGCAGGTATATGTTGTATACCCACTAAGAAAGCTTCAGGATTTCCGTATACCCACTTAAAAATGTGCAAGGATACGTAACAATATAGTTTTTTGACAGAAATTTCACTTCAGTGACTAGGGTGCGTTCATAAATAGTCACCCCGAGCGCCAGAGCGCACACTGGCACAAACCGGATCGTTCGTAAATTCGGAGTGCTGAATATAGCCTACAGTTCGGTTTTTCAGAGCAGCACACTCTCGCCCAGAGCGCGCTCTGGGCACTCTGAGGAGTGTCAGATTGGATTTACGAACGCACCCTTTGTTTCGCAAATACCGGGTAGAGTATAACTGCAATAAAATAAGTTTTGCAGGGGAAGGCATCTCCTCCATTCACACTTCTGTTCATAAAGCTAGTGCAGTGTCCGTTCGCCCCGCTGCTGCACAGAGCGCTGCGCTTGCTTATTCAGAGTTTATTAATATTGAACGTGTCGTGTGTCCAAATCGCACCAAATCCAACACTGCACTTCCTCAACACACAACACACCCGACAACTGTGAAGTCGATCGGACGAACAGTTCTAGAGATATGCGAAGGAGGACACACACTCACACACAGACAGACAGACAGACAGACAGACAGACAGACAGACAGACAGACAGACAGAGATTCCTTGCTTTATAGTTAGATTCACCCTGTGCGCGCAGTCTGTGTAACGAACCGCGGAACGTGGAGGGGCTTTGAGTGTGTCCGTGGCCATGACCTAGACCT
>OMOV01101073.1:0-11019 GCA_900312565.1 Beryx splendens | reverse complement strand
CCCGCCCTGCTCTGTGTTTTTGATTTTGTTGGTGGGACGTCTGGAGCCGTCCCTTGAGGGGGGGGGACTGTCATGATCCGTCATGTTATGTTTTGCCCCTGTCTGTCATGTTTCAAGCCCGTGTGTTTCCTTGGACTTTCCCTTCCCCCTGCTCAATTACGCACCGGTCTCCCATCAGCCCCGATCATGTCTGCCCTGCTCCCAGCCAATCAGCTCCCGGACTTTCTCCCATGCCACGCACCTGTTCCCTATGTGTCATTAGTATTGTCTGCATTTAGGTTCTGTGTTTGTTCATGTTCTCTGTCGTGTCTTCGTTTTATGTTTCGGCTGTTCATGCCATGCCTTGTCTTGCTCCTGAGTTTGTGTTTATCGTTGAATAAACGGATTATCTTGAGACCGGTTCGCATTTGGGTCCTACCTCCACGTTTCCTGCTTCAGTCGTGACAGTATGAGAGTTTACCGTCAGGGCAAATTTGTCTAGACAGAAGCCCTCAATCTTTGATTCTGAGGCACTGACACCAAAACCTGACATTTGCCATTGATGTTTTAGATCACTGAAGATTTTTCCTCTATTAAATTTCTTTGTAGCTGCACTGGAAATATCTCGACAGTGTTTGCCCACGTTATCCATGGGAATAAGAAAAATACACCAACAAACAAAATGGATCCAGGAGTGGAAGATACATCACCAACTGTTTTTTTAATAGTGTTTAAATGTTTTAGGGTGGATTTTTCTTTTCAGTATTTTCGACACTGGAGTATGGGACACATTGGGAGTAGGCTATGGCAGTGATTCTCAACCCTTTTCATATCAGGGACCCCTAATTTAGTCAACATTAGAGCCATGGACCCCCATTTGGTGAGATTTTGTCTCTCACACCCAAATCTGAGAATATTTTTATTGTTAGATATGATTTTGTCCAGAATTCCATGACTATCTGTACAGTTGGTAGAGAGATAACAGTGAAGCTATGACCAAAACTGTCATTCTTCTACATTCTCTAATTGTATTAACTTCTTGTAAATGAAATAATGGTGAAGTATAACAATTCATACATTTTCTGGGGACCCCCTGGAACCACGTTGAGAACCACTGGGCTATGGGACACACTGGGAGTATGGGACACACTGGGAGGCAAGCGAGAGGAGAAAGCAAGAAAAGGCAACAGGAAGATGGTGAGAGAGACTCCCATTTCCACGCTATAGTACCTCTGAATAGTTACAGCATGGAGCCACAGCAGCACAGCAGCAGCCACAGACAGACAGACACTGGAATAGAGATAGTAGGCATTCACATTAGCCAGTCACAGTCACAGTCTTCATCTCCCTCTCAGACATTACTTCCGTCTAATTTATCTGTAATTAGATGACCAGGATTCATGCTACTGGGTGACTAATTACTCACAAAGATGACCCCCCAGGTAGTAACCACAGTAATGAGAATGGTGTAAGCACTTGTCTGAAGGAGAAGACATCAGAGAGACACACGCACACACACACACAAACCTGTGCAACTACACACACAGGTACTTGGACAGAGCCCATTGTATTTGAGGTGCATCCGTGAATATAAAATGTGTGTGTCACTTCATAAATCGGCACAGGCTAAAAGCCTCTTGTTGTTACCCAAATGTCAAGCTATAACAGGCCATTGGCAGCTATGCAAATGCCAACCTGTGGACTATGTCACCATTCATCATGCACACACACACACCCACACACACAACTAGCAGATGGAGATTCATGAGTGGCATCCCATCACAACTTCACAAGAAAGCTATGGAGTGGAGATGCGATGAGAGCTTCCTATCACTTGCTCTGACCCCCGCAGCTCAAACAGATGATGTTTTGGCATGATACACAGGCACGCACACAAACACAGCCTAAAGATTATGGAAATGAATCGCGATGGATTGCCACACTATATGCAGGAGGCAGCAGCAGAGAGTGAGGCATATGCATTTAGATTCAGATGCCTCAGGGGGTCTCAGGGAGCGGAGGGAGCGAAAGGCAAATATTGAAGTGTTTGGTTAGCAACAAACCACTACCAGTCATTTTGCTGAAACCATACAGCTATTCACCAGATGCGTGCATCACAGCAGGCTATACACCAGATGACACAATGTTTGGGGGTGTGGATTTGAATTGTAAAGAGCAACTTAGCTCAGAATTTGAATACAGATATCTGTTTTCGTAATTGTTGATTTTGACATAATTTCTTGTATTGTATGTTTGTATGACAAAGCCAAGAGCCCAAACAATGAATTTTAATTTTAAATTACCACATTAATTTTGACACATTAGTGCAGTTACCATAAACAGAGACCATTCCTGATTAGCAGCCTGTACATGCTTCTACACTGCATTTTACACTGTGTGGTAACTGGTCGAATTTCACAGGAAAACCTGCTGCATTGCTTTACGGCACAAAGGGAGATTGCTTTACCGCACAAAACAAGCAGAGGGTGCTTCCTGCACAAACGGAGTGAAAGCTTTCAGAGTTTCTTGCAATAGCAGATGGTGGAACGAGTGTAAGGCCGGGGGAAAAATCACTTCCATGTTAATCCTCTTCAAAAGCGAAACAGAAAACAAACACATACAGAGCGATACCAGGGAGCGGTAGAGGGGAGGGGAAGTAACATCCTCCTGGTTGTTTCTGTTGTATTCGTGGCGGTCTGGTGGTCTTTTGGCCTTACGGTGAAACAGACTAGAAGTTACTCTGGCACAGGCTAAGGCAAGCTGCTGTTTGGCGATGTCAAGTGGGGGTCGGGCTAAGGTTGCAGTCCCAGGTCTGCCATCTGAATCCCCGCAGAGAATCAGAGTGAGTGGGTGTGAGCTTGCATAATCTGCACGGTTTATATATGTGCATGCGTGTGTGTGTGTGTGTGTGTGTGTGTGTGCATGTGTGTGCATGCATGTGTGTGTGTGTGTGCGCGTCTTACACACATCTGTTTCGACAACACTAAAACAGCAGTTCCAGCAGCGTGTTAAAGGGATCTGCTATGCCTTGACATGGGCTGGGAGCTGTTGAGTAACAGTGCCAGCTGCTTAGTGACTAAGTGTTCTACTGATGCTAAATCCTCGACACTCCCCATACATTAGACTATAAACACTAAACGCTCCCCTGTCTCAATATAAAAACTACACACTCGCCATGTGTTGCGGTATAAACTCTATACACTGCCCAGGTGTTGCCATACGTCATGAGGACAGCTGCCACGATGCATGAAGAGCCTGTGCCACCTGTGTCACCTGAAAAATGGACAAGTAGGGTTGAGTCACGCTATATTGGCCACTGTGCTGAGTTTTGAGTGAAGCAGTCACTTGCCTAGATTGCCATAATTTAACTTGACAAATGGGCACAACAGAAACCTTGAAATCTTCTACTTCAGAGGAAGGAGAAGGGAGAGATGGAGAGAAAAATGTAACTTGAGATAAGTATTAAAACACAGTGTAGCTAACTATTCATTCCACGTCCAGGTTGTGTGAAAATGGAGTCACAGTGTTGAGGAACAATTATCATCAAAAAGAGGGAGAGAGCAAGAGAGAGAGAGAGAGAGAGAGAGCAGCAGAGAGACGCCAATACATTAGAAGTGACCTGGACAGCCTGAGGTGTGTGCTGGCCACCGCTCTCCATGAGACAAGACAGCAACCAGACACAGGGTCTCAACTGGAGAAAAAGAAAGAGTTTGTAAACGTGTGTGGTAAGAAAGCCGGTGCTGTCCACAGAAACACAGCTTTTTCACTCTGACCTTCCCTCAGTCCTACAAGACAGTAGCCCCAGAAAAGGTTAGAGAGATGCAGTATTCATGGAAAGATAACAGCCTGCAGCCGTTTGACATTATGCAGAACACTTTGTTCTCCTCTACGGCCCTCTGAAAAATGTCTACCTTCATTTTCACTTTCTTTAGAGCCGCAGCATGCCCGCCTCTCTCTGTCAGATGAAATTCGGGATGCACTGCTTTCTCCAAATCCGATCTGCTGAGAATAGCACCTCTACCTGATTGAATCCCAACCCAAATTTCAGCTCCGCAGGAAAGAACTGGGCCACAGACGCACAGCGCCTGCCTAACAGGAGAAGTCTCTGGTTGCACTGGCCAGCTCCCAGGTGTGAATGTGTGGAACTGTGTGAATGTGAAACGGGGCATTGCTGAAAAAGAGCAAAGCAAGCTCAGCTGACATTCCCCTGATAAATAAAGGTAAAAAAAAATCTTCCTCACTAAAAGTTTATTAAAGGCCTATTTTACCGCTGTGAATATGATGATTTATTAAAACTAGGTCACCTATGTAGTAGAAATGTACAATTATTTCTGAAATTGGAGCCCCATGACCAGAGAAAACTGAGAAAACAGCGGTAAATTCCCCATATCGCTCTTGAGGGGAATTCCTACAACAAACAGAATGCATTGCGCGTGTCACTGACTGAGTGATATGTTCACGGCCCAAAGACAACATTAGCAGAGACAAAGCAGCATTACTCAGCTGCTCTTTACTGAGGCTTATTTTCATTTGCAAAAAGTTTTTCCTCATTGAGTCTGGATAAATCACACCCGTTTTCAAAGGATCATAAAACAAACCAGCGCGCTGGAGTCAGTTACGCTATGTGGATCAACTTACCAAGCGCTGAACAGTGCTGCTGGATGTAGCTGCAAGTTACAGGTAAACTTAACACAGATGCTGTTCGCTGCTGTTCTGTATTCAGACTTGGCAAAGTCCCATATAATATTCGGTCAGAAAACAAAGTCAGGTTCACCAAAGCACCGTGAAGTAGTTTTCTGTCTGTCCCCCTGACGACCACCGGGCACCGGTGCAGTCTCCCCTGGCTCAGGCGCGTCTCTCTGGGCTGACGCGGTTACAGCTCTCCTGGTCCTGGAGAAAGTTAACAGCTTAGCTTAGCTTAGCTGCAGCTGAAACGTCGCTCCGGTTCGCTTCCTCCGGAGTTGTTGTGTCTGATTCAATAGTGCGATATTCGGCCTCGTGTCATGAAACTAGTTTTCTTCCAAATATAGCCTACTGATATTTTAAAGTATTTAGCAGTATGATATTTTAGTGTCTGCTTTTCCCTATTGGCAGCGTAGCATGGGACGGGAGTGGGAGACTCACATTTTACCGTCCTTGAAGGCACCACTACAGAAAATGCGGAAACGTAATTTGTAGTTTTAGGCCGATCTCCAAAGTCCGCTGGATGTCGCGTTTCGCGTCACCCGGCGGATTTTTGCAGGCAAATGAACAGAGAGCTCTGGGTGCAGGTAAGAGTGAAGTTAAACATTGTTCATTTGCATATACTACCAATATTGTAATGATACAAAGCTGGTTGAAAATCGGCAAAGCCTTCCTTTAACGCTGAACTAGGCAAGATTTTAATGTAAAAATACACCTGTCCCATCAGCCTATATCACAGAGTGGTGCTGCAATAGAGAAGAGTGTCCCATCCTCCCTAATTGAGATGCCATAGATTTGACCTATTTGCTAAAATTAAATGTTGATGGTGGAACAAGAAGTGACAATTCAAAAGAGTGAAATGCAAACTGTCTCCTAAACAGCAGTGAGCGCTCCATCCAGAGAAAGCTGGACTCACCAACGTTAGATCTTTTTCTTCTCTTTTTTTCCTCCTTTTTTCCATCCCTTTGGTATAAAGCATCAAAGACCAGCCAGACTGGTAAACATGAGCGTGCAGATTACTGAGGTCACCTTACTTGATTTCAGGGTGCTGAAGTTCACATTTTTCAAACAGTTACCTCTCGTTGCAGCTCTAATGTCAGTCTATACCCCACTCACCACCGAAATAAAACAGCATTTTTTAAACTGCAAGTTTTAGGCCTGCACAGCCCTTGCCCTGTATGGCCTGTACTGCCCTTGGAGGGAACGGTAAACGACTATTAATACAAACACATTCTGACAGAATGGCCTCATCCCGTGATGCAGCAGATTCATCCTGACGGGAGCAGGCTCGTCTCTTCCAAGACGAAAATGTCCCATCTGAATGGCACGATACTGTATGTCACTGAGTGATTTTATGAGCACAAAAATAATAATAATACAATATGATGCAAACCATATGCCAAGGCTAACCCAGCCAACAGAGACGGCATGTTCAATCATCATCAACACAACACCAAAGGATTACATTTCTTGCAGAGGAATAGAGCAACATCTTTCAAATAGTTTCAGATACTTGTAGAACTGAATCCAAAGTGCATTTAGGCTGTTCTGCTGCTTTCAATATAAAGCTCAGTACAAGTAAGCATCTATTAAGGAAAAAAAGAGCATTTTCTCAGCGACCAACTAGTGCCATTCCACAAAGAGAAAGTTATGTCGGAAGAACTTAATCAATGCAGTGCCTCAAACTATCTGCCTGACTGTAGGTAGGTCTTCTTATTAGCCACCAGGCAGTAATCCCTCCACAATAAGCAGACAGACGGTCCCTTTTCTCTATTCTCTCAACTTGATTCCCGGTGAGCCCTCGCTACCACCAAGGGATTTTAATTGCTTTAAGCCAATAAGAAAACACAAGGCAAGGCAGGGAGTGGATGGCTTATGTGCTTACCAGGCGAAACAGGCGTGCAAAACACCAGCACAACAAACCCTCCTGTTGACACAGATTTCCTCATGGCTAAATCCCACGGACCATCTCATTGTTTCTCTCCGGAGTGAGACCGGTAGATAGCGAGGTCACAGCATGAAGAATGAGAGGAGAGATAAGTTGAGTGAGCAGATTTTATTCGAGGCGCACTTGCTCCCTGGACTCCCATTCCTCAGCCCGAATCAATGCAATCATTCCTGAATGTTCTAGAGCCTTGAGACTCCGTAACCGAGTTAATAATACCAAAGATAAAATAAATCAACAATGGAGGCAATAAATAAGGCGGTGTGAAATAAAGCGACTGCCTTGTTGTTCTCAGCTCATCCCTGCTGCTGAGCACTTATTAATGAGTTCATAGCCCGTAGTTCTCTGTTGTCGGACTGGTGATGAATCTGTCCATCTGGGGGGAGCTGGAAGAGGATGGATCATCCTTGGGTCCCAGGGCTTCTTGCCGCTTTGCTGTCCTGGTGAGGCCATCTGGGCTAAAAGAGAGCTGATCACTCATAGGCGAGCGGCAAGCTTGTTCCCCATGTGGCCAACCAGACAACCATCAGAATCCGAATGCGGATCAGAATCGCTTTCTTCACCGAGTACCATAAATGTGCAGGAATTTGTCTCGTGGCACTGGTGCAGAAACATATGGGCAACTTGCATAGAAACACAGAATATTGTGGCGCACAATCTCACCTACAGTGCCATACAAATGACAGACCATAGACCATCATATTCACCCAGTTCAGGACATGTTACCCATTCGTCCCTCCCTTACGGCACTAAGGGTGGCCCTGCTCGCCCTTTGGCTATTCACTGTCGGCGTGCTTCCTGAGGTCGCACTCCAGAGCCGTTTGGATCCCGTCCGAACATCAGCCCACCCACCCACATGACTCACATATCCCACAGGGGCTGGTGATTCCCTCATGTTCCGGGCCAAGTTATTGATGTGACAGACACAGACAAGTTTGTGCAGACAAACTTTCATTCCATGGGCAATCTGTTGAGCTTGATTAAATCTCAACAGTCTGGTAGAAATGACTCAGCGTTCACTTCTGGATCACAGACCTGATTTAAGGCATTCATTACGTGATGACTTAAGATACAAGAAGGCAACAAAAACCTTTAAAATGATAAAACTGTATAATGAGCAGAAAGAGGCGTTTCGCTTATGTCTGAGAAAGGGAGCAAATAAAACCGTAGAGTTTTTCCTCAAAGAACCATCTCACAGAGCAACTGTGGTTTAACCTCAAGATATCTTTGCTGCAGGCACTGACTGCTGTCATGTTAATTCCCCTCAGTCCTATTATTACTCGTTGGAAAAAGAAGGGAAACAATATACTGCCTGGATGGTTTCTCTAAAGCTTAGATGAGGTTGCACATCTGTCATAAGCGCTCACTTTCCATTGTTTTGCTCCGGCTGCATTCTTCACATTCCAGTGGCTGTGACTCCCTTTGACTTCAGAGAGGGAGGAGGAGGAGGAGGGGACAAGACACTCCTCTGGATAGACTCGGTAAACCTCTTATACAGGTCATTGTAAGGTGTCATTCTAGCAAGGAGGATTTCACATTGCACCGGACATATTATCTCAAAGCCTGATCACGACTAAAATGGTTGATAAAGAATTTGAATTAATATGGTGGCAAAGGTGTCAACCCTCGCTCCTCCTGTAACTCCACGGCCCACTGCTGTGAATCAGAATGTGCTCTCATTGAATTGCATAATTCTTAAATAAAATAAATGTTAAATAAATGTTAGCAAGGGTGCTTGCCTGTGTGTGCTGCAGTCTACACTCTGTTTCCTTTAGAGTTAAGCTCACTCAAATCTACACTCCCTGGATAAATCTCATTAAACAGTGCAAGGCAAAAATCAAAGAAAATGATCAAATCTGAGTAAATAATGTTTTTCCATTAGATTATAGTTTTTAGGAAGCTCCACAGCATTTTGGAAAACTTCACAAATGGTGAGTCAACTTGTTCTGCTGCCTTGTAAATAATATATGGTCTAATATTTTCACAAATCACATTAATGTAACCATCATTTAACCAAGCAGGCCAATGAAGAATCAATTCTTGTTTACAAAGAAAGCCTGGGAATGTACATGCTATGTAGATACAACAACAAACAGCACCTCGTTCTGCAGCCAACCGGCAAGCTTTCCCAGATATTCAGGTGCGTATCAAGCACTGTAGCTACACTGTTTGGCAGCATCAGTTGACTATAAACTGCTTAGTACTAATCTTGAATAAAAAAACATTTTCTCATGCATTTAAAGTGGCCGTTTCATAGCCGGCTACGATAAGTTACAGGATCACGATGGTAAATTCCACTCTTTCTTCGATGGTGTTTAGGCATGACACTCCCTCGCCTTAGGCCTGGCTATTGTGATAAATTGCCACACCACAGTAAACATGGCTTTCTCTGACAAGCAGAAATCCTGCTGCTCCGGTGCATAGCGCGGCGCTCAGGCCGTGCTGGAATGTCTTGGACAGGGCTGTTTAGGGAACTGAGTATATCTGTTTGACCTCATTAGAGCGAGGGCTAAGGCTGCACCGTCCATGTGCCAAGTCTGTACTCTCCCTGCTACTTTACACACGTCAGTGGTAGGAAGCTCGTTTACTACTCTACAACAACAGGACTCAGGAGGGATGGAGAGAGAGAGAGGAGAGAGGCGCTTGTATGCCTGTTTGCACATGGATTAACTCCTTACGTTGTTGGCATGTTGATACACCACAGCTGTAAGATGAGAGGATTTGGATGTTAGGGCTAGAGAGTGAACAAGTGAGTATCACAACAAATAACACACTCACACGCACGCACACAGACAGCATCCCTGACATATTAATAACATGTTGTAGACGTTCTAGACGTTATAATGACCATGCCTTCGCTCAGACGAGGTGTGCTGTGTGTTAGCAGGAAATACACACTTGTCAGGTTCTTCTAAACTCTGGCAAATTATTTTACGGAACACGTTTCTCTCTTTTTTTATTTCTTTCACACAAACGCACAATCCCAGTAGCTGCCATATGCATGCAGACACGCACGCATTCACACCTCATCTCTCTCACAAACCAGTATGTAACTGTAAGGGGCACAGTGCAAAATCAACTACGACTGTAATGTGTGATGACAGGAGGCCAAGGCTCGTATTCTTCCTCCAGCTCCCAAGAGAGACATTCAGTGGAGAGGAGAGAGAGAGAGAGAGCGTTCTGTTTCAGAGCATTTAGAGATGTCTCTGTGCCTCTGTGCACAGACAGCCATTGTATAACTTAACTGGAGAGGGCACATTCAGTGTGTACCAGTCAGGTAGATGCAGGTAGGTGTAGTGGAGAAGCCCAAATTGGTTCTGACAATCTAGAGGTGGAAATCTGGGTAGTGGTATGGCTAACAGAGTGGTGATTTGCTGTCTATTAACATTACCAATCTGAAAGGCGCATCTTTGAAAATGACATATTGAGTCATTAACAACACAGATTCATCCAGGGGCGAATGTTAATGTTGCTAAAGAGCCTGGAACTGCATCAAAGGCCCTGTGTGTGGCATTGTGTCTATTTCAATATGTGCGATAAGCGGAATATGGAGATGTTTAATAGTCAAGTGATCCTGGGCCGAAAGCCACTGCAACAGGGCCGCGCTCTCAATAGTATCACTCTGGTGTATGGCAGTCGACTGGGTAATGCGCCACTGATTGGATCTATTTGGGGAACTGCTGTCTGATGTTGTTCTTCAAATTAGTTTAACATTTACATTCTCCTTCGCAGGCCCCAGGTCTGGGCTTGGGGCCACCTTTCAATAAACAAGGATTTAATTAAACCTTGGGACCCAGTTAAGTCACTGGCATTCAACCAGAATGTTGCCGCACTCAGCCCGGACTACAACACACACACACACACATATACAGGAAGGTAGATTATATGGTGCACCTGAATGTAAGTATGATGTAAACAGCTTTGATCAAAACACAGTTGATTTACAGTGCATCTAGTCAAACTGCTGTGTTTACTCCCATCCTGCTTGGAAAAATAAGCATTACTGTAGGTGCCAGTGGACACTTTCTTTGCCATGCAGATGCAGAACTACTTTGCTTTGTGTCCATACAGCGAGGGGGGCTTTCCACTTATTTAGCTAAGCACCTTTTCAGGAGAGGTAACGCTGTGACTGGCAGTGTGCTCCGAGTTGGGACCGACCAACTCCGTGCCAAGGTTTTCCCTGCAGCGCTCACTCACAGATACAGCAAGCCCCATATAACTCCGCTCCGCATGGGGTCTGGGTGTCGTTGGGACAGGATGACAACACCCACATAGCACGCTGGCACAGGAACAGAAAGAGGGAAACGGAGAGAGCGATGGGAAAGCAAGAGAGAGAGAGAGAGAGAACTGAGTGGAGAGATAGAAAGGAAGACCAGCAATGCGGCCCTCATTTCCCATGCCTCATTAGAATT
>OMOV01101071.1:0-11571 GCA_900312565.1 Beryx splendens | reverse complement strand
AGATGTGCTGGTTTGGGGAAGATTCATACTCCACCTCCTTACCTCTACTACCTAGTGTACTGGCTGGGAGATATGAAAGGCAGCACTTGGAACTTTTGAGGAACAGGAAGAGGCCAGCATGTTTGAGCGTGTTTCAGAGGAAGCCAGGGGCTGAGGCCTGTGATGTTTAATTCAGTAGCACATAATCACTCCGATGGAGTCGAGAGCGGGGCTTTAAATAACTCAGCTTAGAGGGGCAGAACTGTTCCACTCTGGGTGGGGGAATGCATGTCTCCAAGTGTGTGTGTGTGTGTGTGTGTGTGTGCGTGTGTGTGTGTGTGTGTGCGTGCGTGCGTGTGTGTGTGTGCGCGTGCGTGTGTGTACATGGGTTTTCTTGTGTGACAATACGCGGGTGCTATCATGACAAAGCGGTTGGCTTTACTAATTTGAGGCAACATTCTGATCAGGATTCAGCAGGTGTTCTGCGTGGAGGAGACTGACGCCTGCTTGGGACCATCCATCAGAGCTAAATGGCAGATGGTCGTCTCTGTGGCCAGGCAGGAAGTGCACTAACACAATCGCTGCAGCAACACAGGGAGCACTCTACCTGCTGATAATCCACTTACCCACAGACAAAGCTGCTTTAATCTGCCCGCTCCTTCCCTGCCCACCCCCTCTCCGCTCGGCAAGGCCAGGCTCCATGCTGGAGGATCACCGCTGATCCACTCCACACATGTACATAGGCTGAGCACTGACATGCTACATTATAATGAAGACCTATTCACTCTCATGTATTACAGGAGGATCATGCACAATGAATTCTAATTATGAACAATTGCCATGAAATTTAAATCGTCCATATGCTTTTGGAATGCTGCTTTTGGAGCAATACAGTGGCTTTTGACTTTGCACTGAACTGCTATGTGATTTTAATGGCACTTTTGCTCATATACATTGTATTGTATGTTGTTTTTCTGCAACTCATACATGTGCCATGATGCCGTTTTCTTGTTCAGGTCACTCTTGAAAAGAGCTTTTGAAACTCAATGATGTTGGTTATGTAAGAGTTATGAAACTTACATGACCTATCAAAATACAGTCTCTTATTATGAATTTCACTCTCAGCAAGAACATTTCTGTCATGAAACAATCAGATATCTGCAGAGAGCTGAATTAATGTAGCTGGTGTTCAGTGTTCCTGTCTTAGGGGCCTTAGCAAACCTCAGTCTGCTCCGTGAGATGATCGAGTGCACATGGTCTTGGATCCAGTGCAAGTAACGACAAGCACTGTGTAATAATTTATAGCCTTCTGATTTATCTCAATGAATTATTATTTTTCTTATTTTGGTAGTAGCAACAGTAGGAAATTCAACATTCAAGCACCACAAGTAATAATGCATACCATACATACCATAAGTAAGAAGTAATAAAATACACAGACAAGGCACAATCAGGACACTGCTCCCATTAACTGAAAGACTACGTTAGTAACATACAGAAACACATTAAATAATGAGCGGCACCTACACTACTAAGAGAAACTGAAGGAGCAAGCAGCAATACAGACAGCTATGACAGCTACAGCGGTACCCTGTGCTACATTTGTTTCATTTATTTCTATGATCAATCAGCTTTGAAATATGCAATATAACAAAATGAAGCTTATTTTTGTCTAATTTATTATGCTTGTTTGTTTTTTGTGATTTGACTGCCAGTCCCCATATGGCTAGAGTATGCTGGTGAGCCATGCTGGACCTGGCGCCGGACTCAGAGGTGCAGCAGGCCAAGACCCGGCAGCCCCACAGGGAGTCATTAGACAGGAGGATGAAGTTTGATTGAGATCTTTTGCCAGGTTGTTCCTGCTGATTGGGCTTCATTAACGACACGGACTTCATGAGGTTGAGCGGGAGGATGTCACGTTTATCATTCTGGCATCAGAAAGGTCGGCTGCTCTGAAACTCTGCCCGGACCTGCACGGATTTACAGCGGGTCTCACTCCGTTTCTGTGTCCCAGGGTGCAAGGCTAGTCCTGCTTGCGAACTAATCTGTTTAATGCTTAGAATAACGAGTTGTCCTCTTTTCTCAAGGCAGGGGCAGTGGATCTCTGCAGGGAGGAGGTGTCAGACCGGAGTAAGAGGGAGAGAAGGAATGAACAATTAGTGTGGAGTGGTGGAATAGTCCCACGATGAGGCGAAGGGGGGGGGAAGGAGCCGTGAAAGAGGCCAGGTGCAATATCGCATCCTTCCTGTCAGAGGGCTTGAAAGGAGAGCAGAGGAAGAGCGTTTAGCTCCAAGAGACGCGTGTGGAATGCTGACCACAGGTTGGAAGAATCGGCTATTCAGAGCGCGTCTCTTCCATGTGCCCTATCAGGTCGGGGAGGGATCTGCCAAGTAAAAACTGCTGCCAACGTCTTCTGAGGTGCTCGGAATACCGAAAAGGAAAATCAGGTCTGGAGGATGAGAGCTGACCTTGATCACAGTAGCCGTGATACTCTGCTGAGATTGCACGCTACTCAAAAGAAGCATCCTGCTGCCGACTGACATATTTGAGTTTGCCGCTGTTTTCTTTTAGCCCTTGATCGAAGAGTCTTTCCGCAGAGCATTGTTTAATTGCAAATGGAGAAAAAGGAAATTATGAGGGATGAAAACAAAAAGTTCTTCAAGGAAATGAATTGAAATTACTTGGTTATTCATGGCATATATTATTTAATGACAAATTCTGCCTTTGATCTATACTAATCTCTCCGCCACACTTGTTCTCTACACCACCGCTGCAGCTTTATTTGCAACATATATCATAAAAAGCTATATAAATCACTGCTTTGCAGCATCTCTGCAGCAATGCCGTAGGGATTTTTTCATGCTCCTCAAATGATAAGGTATCAGAAGTGCCTTTATGTTCTCCCAGTCTCATTTGTCTCTGCTCCTATTGCCTCCAGAGCTTCAGATCCAGTTCGGCATTGGTGGATAATGATACTGATCTCTTTGATTGATATCAGCCCCAATCACTCCAATCAATTGCCTGATCATCTATAACTCTTCTGTTGAGAACTGTCCCACCATTTTTTGTGTTGTGCTCTCATTCAACTCTTTGTGAGTCTAAATTTGTGGATGGTTACACCAATTTATGTGTCATCAAACATCATCAGACGTTTTGGTATGAAACAACTTGTTATGACACTGCAAAATCACACGTGGTAATCTCAACTGAAATACTTTCCACTCAATAATTTATCATGGTAACACAAATTTGGCTAGCACTTTGACTGCCGAGCAGTAGAACCTAACCAAAACATTCTTCAGTACGAAAATCTTTCCCACGGAAATTGCAGCTACTTTTTGGAGTCATTAAACCTTCCCTATGCACTCTGCAACAGCCATGAATCCAAGTAAAGGCTAAAACTTAATGGTCTTTTAATTTCGGATTGCCTGTCTCTGTGATTGGCCATAAGTGCTACCCAATCTCTTTTCAATGGTTACTATGGGAACTTGTCAGACTGTTTAATTGGGTCCATTAGTAGACTCTTTTTACTTTTAAAGGGCTTGCTGTTTCTCCCAAGGGCAGCAGGTGTCGAACGAACAACACTGCAGCTCCTTGATTCTAGGAGGACCTCTCCAAATTGCACTCATTAAGGCAATTCAAATATAATGACGCTCGCGTAATTTTGAAGCATTAAAGAACTCAAATAAGTTTAAGATTGGTTTGAAAGGCCCAAGTCAAACTCCCTGTCACTATGGAGTTTTAATTGTATCGTCAAGCTGGGAAAGCTTTTGAAAAAGATTTTAACTAAGGCCCTGGATGATGATTCAATGGGACCATTTCTTCTCCTTTTATTTATCAATTAATCTATTTTTAAAAAAAGGGGGAGGTCTCTTTTGCTTCTGTTCACAGAGGGGCCACATGATGCCTTTGCTTAGTCTTTTTGTGAAGCACAGCCAAATTCCCTGCTGAGGATTCTGGGCGCTTGTCTATCATTGATTAGGAGGTCTGTTAACAGCATGAACTAACATCTCAATTCTCTGGTGCCATGAGTGTCGGGTTCAATAATCGCCCTCTACTCTCAGAGCCAGACTGTCTTTTCGCTCGGCACAAGTATGCAAGGCGTCATCTTTTTGTCTTCACTGACATTCTTGTCCCAAAGTCAATATCAGCCACTTATGCACTCAATCACAAGCAGGTCTAGCGGGTACAGCAAAGGCAAGGACACGGTGTTCTTTAAAAGTTTTGCCATTCAAGGCAGCTGAACACTTTTTGTCATTTTTCAAACAAGAATAAGAGCTTATCTCTTTCCCAACAAAAGCTCAACCCTCGGGTGAAACATTATATACACTGGTAATTTCTTAGGAGGAAAATGTCAGTTTTATTGCACTCAACAACAACACATTTAGCAGCTACAGAAACAACAACAGTGATGTTGTTGCAGCAACAGACAGATTAGTGGTGGCATATCTGCTGACTGAGAAAGAATACCGGTACGTGTAGTTGCTTACCTTGAGACAAACCATGCACATCTATTGATCTGTTTGGGGAACTTAACCCGTTGACCAATGGGGCCTGACAAGACAAACCGACAGTCTATCACCAGAGGACACATTCTGGTATAAATCAGCTGCTGAAGGACTTACATCCAGCCTTAATGTATCTCATTAGTTAGTAGCTATTTTGGACAGCAAACGTATTGTTTATGGCACCTTGCAAGGCCATGTTTGTCCTTGCTGGGGGACTCTCTCCATGCACAGTTTTTAAAGCACAGCGCACTGAAAGCCTTTGATAGGAGAGGCGACCTGTGGCCTACTAATACTCTAAGCAGGCCTGTACACGAACGACAACACTGACCTGGGGTTGGGACGAAATCAAAGCCTGCCTTTTCTAATAGCTGGCTCCTGGTTCTGAGAAAAGACCTCGTTATTGAAATCCCATGGATCTGCACTACTCAGAGCATCATTGTCTAAGTAGGAGACGGGAGAATAGTTTGGAGACAGCGAGCGAAAGAGCAGATGTGTAAAGTCAATTATATAGTAGGAATGAGTACAGAGGGGCCGCGCTTCGTTTCCACTACAGGTAGAGAAAATGCCCGTAGGACAATTACAGTGAATGAATTGTCGCTGTAGTGCCTCGAGGGCTTACTGTAAGACTTAAGGACTTATGAGAGTCAGTGACACATATGGCCACCTATTGAAAAGAAAATTCAAACAACACAGTCAATAACAGCTTGTGTTTGGGTAAGATAGAATGGTTCCATTGTGAATACCGAATATGTGATACAACCCCAGTGCCATTCTGCACCTGATTTAATGAGCAGCAAAACAGAAGAGACAGTTTTTTTTTCCAGCAGCAATTGAGGTGTCCGCGAATGTTCATGTGGGCTCTCTAATGAATAAATGGCCGGGTAAATGCTGCCTGACTTGCTGCTACCCGGCTCCAGAGTTAAAAGCCCAAAGTGAGATTAATCACTGTTGCTGAGGGGGATGATATTCTTTGTTTCTGTTAATTTATGGTCTCTTTACAACAGGGACCCAGAGCCAGCGTCACGCCTCTCACTGGCGTACTCCTCCACTAATCGACCGCTCCTTAGGCACCTCTTTAGCGGACTTACAGTTACGAGTCGACGAGAGACGCGTTGTACATAAGCAAGATATCACAACTAATATACTGTAACTTCCATGGAAATAAAGGCGCTAAAAGCTGCGCTCTCTCTTTCCCTCCCTCTTTCTTTCTTTCTTTCTTTCCCTCTTGTCTCTCTCTCTCTCTCTCTGATCTCCTGCTACATCTTTAGCCCAAAAGCTGCATTCAGGACTGATCTGATAATAAAAGGCAGTGACTATTTCGTGTTGATGCACGATATTAAAGAGTAGAGATGGATGAAGCAAGGGTAGTAATGAGAGAAGAAGAGTGGCTCATATCGAATTGGCTTGGCATGGGGAAAGACAGCTTTTAGTCAGGAGGCCCAGTGCAGGATCAAAGTGAACAGTGACTCCTCTTAGCCAGGTCTGATCTGGGAACCGGATAGTCATGCGCAGCTCTCCCTGCGGTCCGAACATGACTCACGGTATTGTGAATATTTCATGACAGGCGTCACAGAGCTGACAGTAGTGCTGGCTGCGGGGCAGCTCTGACAGACAGAAGAAAGTGTGTGTGTGTGTGTGTGTGTGCGTGTGAGGAGGGGGGAGAGGGCATTAGTATTCGCGGGGATGAGTCTGTGCTATATGTGCACACACATGTGCACAGCATGCACATATAAGCACACACAATCTCAAACAACTTCTTTCCATTCCTTGCTTTATAAGGAGGCTGGGACACTGAACAGCTTGGTGACTTACCCATACACTAAAATTGCCCCCCATAGGCCCATTATAGCCTCGTGTTGAAAAGATGCCCCCTCTTATGGGGTTTTGAAGGCAGAGAGTATAGTTTATGTTGCACAACACAAAGATGTACCATATTTATCCGGCTAATAAAGTGCTTGGTTATGTGCTTTTTCACTGTCACCCCCACGTTTTCATTTTTGTTTCACACAGAGCTTACATCATTGCACACAGCATTAAGCCAAACCTTTAAAACATGTGTTGTTGATCTTCCAATAGTTTTTAGAGGGCAGCACTCAGCATCGACTGCACTGTGACAGGCTCTCTGGAGAGGCCAAATCATGTAGTCTTATTATAGAGGAGACAAATCAAGTGTACCAAAAACCCTCCCCTCCAGCCCTAGTTTCTCAAGGTTATTTTCAAAGATAGCTCATGTCTTGGTACTGTATGTGGGTTGGGCTTTAAGTAAGCCCTGCCACTAGAGACATGTAGTGTAACCCTATGCAGTAGAAGTGAGGGGGCTTCAGAGGCCACAGAGAGACAGGGGTGTAACTAATTTAAACCCCTGGGAGGCCTGGGTGGGCGCTGGCTTTTGTCCCGGCAGATTAAAGTCAGGCCACTTTCGTTCTGGCCGTGTTGTGCATACACGCGGCACAGCGCCGTCAACTTGCATGTCAGCATTACAGCACTTAAAGGTAATGAGATTTAGGCTTTCTGCGTCATAACAAAGTATGACCGCCTTGAGAAACCCTTGAGACAATGGTGGCCCGTGTTCTGCCCAGGAGCACAAAACAGACCAGAATCGCCCCGTTCCACAGTGAAATATGATTATGCACTCCAGAGAGGCATGTTCCTTCTGCCAATGATATTGTAGCCGTCCCACAGTATATCTCTCAAAAGCACACTTACGAGCTCCACTTCCGCTTGCTGTGAGGAATGCCGCTTTTACAGTCCGCTTAATTCAAAGAGATGACTCTCCGCAAACACCCTGCCCGCTCCGATAAGGGTGTTCTTATTTACCCAATTCAGGAGCGTGCTTCAGCAATATCTCTTAATAAAAATGGTCACATTCTCTATTTATAGACGTACTGCGCTGTGGATGTGAAAGCGGACAGAGTGCTCCAGCATTGTATCCCTTTGGTGGGAAGCCAGGCATCACTAACATTGATTTCTTTTATTTTATAGTGCAGTATAATGAGCTACCTTCAGTCAGGACCTGTCACCATGCATTACCGTCTGACCACACCAAATGAAAGCTTCTCTGCCTTTCAGGCACTTTTAAATGCGTTGGCTGGATTACTATATGCAGACAGGCTGGAAAATTGCTTACAAACGGCCTGCATTCATTCATCTCTGTCTCTACATCTCATTTGATGAGTAAGATATGTGCTTCAGTTTTATTCATTCCATACATATAAAGAGCTATTTTGAGGAGATACAGAGACAGCATTTGTGTGTAAGATGTATGCTGTTGTCCTGTCTAACAGTATGCCACAACTGCATGTCAGCTTAAGCCTTGGCACAGTCTGACTCCAGTCAGGGTGTAGGAACACACTGCGGTGCTCGGCAATGGGAGCTCAACGTTCGGGCCTGAATTCGTCACATCTTCATAGAATCTCTTGGTCTGGTTCCTATCTTGTTACATTTTCTTGTTGCGACTACTTTCTCTTCAGCAAATGGAATTTTATTTTCCTTAAACGATGACTTTGTCAAGGACTTGAGTGGTGACGTTTCAGTGGGAGAGCTAAAGGAGAAAATCCATGCAGCTTTGAAAAAGCTTGCGGGTAAAGCGAGGCGTCAAAGCAAGGGGCTTACAGCCAGGTTGCCAAATCTCTTAGTTTTTAACAGCTGGACCTACAGCACACGGTTCACAGGAGGAGCTCACTTTTCGCATGCATGTTTAAGAGAAAAGAAGAGGCTTATATTAAAAGGAATAAATACATTAAAACAGATGGTTCCTAAATGTGGAAGCGGTGAGCATCTTGACTGCATCGGTTATATAACTCTTACATAAAGAACGAAATCAAACCATACAGCATCTAGATTACAGCAGGGCAGTCCTCCACATCGGCCAGTCTTGCCCGAGGCTGAGATGAAGAAGCATCCAGATGGCAGGACTTTCTCTCTCTCTCTCTCTCTCTCGCTCTCTCATTCTCCCTGTCTGAATTATTACTGCTGAACAAATCCTATGGGGCTATTTTGACTGTTGTGCAAAATAATGGCGCCACGTGAAGGATTATATTGCCAATTTGCACTGGCAGAATTTCTGCTCTGGGAGGAAAAAAAGTGAAAAAGAAATCAGTCAAAATTGCATGTCCATTATAATGGAATTACCCTCTAAATGCTGGCAAGAGCTGCTTATCATAGCCTCACTGTCACTGTCTTCTCCATGTACGTTTGTGTCTGCATCCACAACGTAACATGCTCATGTCCAAATACACTCAATAGCACAATAGCTCACTCATTGTCAGTGAGTCTGGGGGGCTGTTTCCTTGACACATGGTGCATTACTTCCCCGGCATTACACATACATTTACATTTTATAAATATATAAGCATACTACATTGTAGTTATACAGCAATAATTTGATTAATCACATTTATGTTTGCCCCAAAATATACTGAATCATACAAACTTGAAGGAGAAAATCAAGAGAGAGAGAGAACGAGAAAGAAAGCACGTCCGAGGCCGGTCAGTGTTTTGGTTGGTGTTGGTGTGTGTGGTAAACCTCTGCACCGAGCGGAAGCCAAGCCAGGCAGCAGACGCGTTGGCCTGTTCACGTGTACTCACTAAGCAGCAGTAAAGAATCGTCATCCAGGCAGGTAATTGGCCGCTGTTTACATTGCCGTTGGCATGCCCCTCCTCCCCTGCTTGACACATCTGTAGTGTTCATTAGAGCTGAGGAGCTCTGTGCTACACGCTGTAATCAAATCTGGCCTCCCAGGCTGTTCACTTCACAAGTTGAAGAGTGGATTGCCAGGTCATGCTCAATGCTCACATTCATGTTGGGAAATTCAAAAACTGAAGGTACACCGAGACTTCACAATGGTCGCATTGTTGTGGAACTTGCAGATGTTATGATAATTAATTATGACTGAAGATATTGTGCAATAAAGTGATTTATCATGTAGTATAGTTATATATATATAGTAACATTTTTAAAGGGCATGATCTGCCTGCACACTATGTAGATTTTGTACTGTACCTGGTTAATCATCGCCCTGTATATGAAATGGGCCCTGAAAAAAAATGTTCTCCTATTATTATTTTTTTAATAACATGCTTTAGTTGAAATCCACACCGGAGGGCCAGGGACAAGAAAACAGCGGAGAAGCTGAAGAGCAGGGAAGAAAAAACAAAGGGAGAAAAAAAAAGAAAAGGTAAATCAGTTTGCAGGGGGAGGAGTTGGAGAGGCCGGGGGAAACAGTTTGCAGAGGAAGGCTTACCCCAGGTGCCCGAAAGCCAGATGGGGAAACAGCTGAATCAAGTCCAGGGAAATAGACTCGTCATCAGCTCCAGCATTAAAACGTTCATTAAAAAGCCAAGCAAAGCGAGAAAGATGGAGAAAAGGGGAAGGAGGGAGGTGAAGGCTAACAACAGCATGTGAAGTGACAAATTAAAATTCAAAGTGGTTTCACGGCAGAGTGATTTGACTCTGAAACCCATGGCTTAATAGATTAAATAGCAGAATTATGTGCGTGCCGACCTTTCTATTAATTACTGATTTCAAAACATATTAATTATACAATCACAATATGCCCGGCACCCAGTAATAAGAGGAGAAAGGGATGAGCGCTCTTTATCATCGTCATTATGAAAGTTAGGATATTATTCAGCAAACGCTCCCCTTCATGAATTATGAATATCATGTCATTAGCGCTTTGTTGCCTTGCATTCCCTCTTGCCTCCATGAGAACCATGCAGACGACACGTTGCTTTAGCTGCAGCGGTGGGATTGATCTGCTGATGAGACACCCACACTGGAGAGTTTTCTTTTCATGATTGTGCATTTGTATCCTAGCAACTTCACCGCTTGTGGATGTGTCTGGTATATGAGGGTCTGAGTCATCATCATCATATTTCCATTCGGAAATCAATCCATAATATATCATTTCTTTCTTAAGATGGGTCTTGCACACTTGTTGTAATATGCTACTTGACTAGTGGATACAACAGTCATGCAAAAGATATGAAACGCAGGATCAAATGTTCTCTGAGGTATTGTGCCTTTTTTTCAAGGATTACCAATGACGGAAGTGAAGTGCGCAAATATAAGAATAAAAATAAATTCTAACTTGTCCTTGGTTATCGCAGAGTTGGCATAGCAACCGATAAAGCATGGATAGCCGTACCTTATGGGACTCATCAGAATGGCTGGAACACGTCTTTAACCAATCAGGTTACTTGGCTGAAATGAAGTATCACATATTTTAATTTGCTATGAAATTACATGGTGATAGGAACTCACATCATTAGCATGTGATAATGAACCATATTTAGGGCCTCATTATATTTAGAATATACTTTTCACCCACAAAGGCCCACTTTACACCTGGCATTAACATGCGTCTTAGATTCTCATTTAGCTGGATCACATTCACACCTGACAGTCACATGCGTGCTCAGTATACACACTGAAATTGGATTTCACTTTCCCTCACCAAAACACATTTTTTACGATTACTGCACGCTTCCTCTATTTACATCCTTTACAACTGACAGCAAATACCTCGTCTCACTTGTGGCCCCATACTTGAGTATCCTGACAATCCATTTACGACATGTATGTTAATGTTATCATGCTACCTGCCACCTGTTTGATTTATATGCGCTCCCTGGTTGGAGCCACATGCGAAACTTCATTTGTATTTATGGAGCTGCTAAATGTGAATTGGAGACTCACTGCATTTAGATTGTGTTGTTAATGTGGTGAAATGCATCCCAATTACAATCTGACTACCCATGCATTTTAATGCCATGTGTAAAAGGGATCATTAGATGCTAACTATAAAAGAGTATTGACAAAAATACAGGCACTAACAGGATATTCCAGAGGGGTCCCAGTAGGTTGGTCCACTTTTGCCTAATCTGAGTGTACAAGTGAGTTTAATTGAAATGTGCTCTCACAGTGCGCATTGTGAATCAGTGGATTAAGATGCATATCGTGTATTCACAATGCTGTTGGTGTGAGAATGGCTCATGATGTATGCTACACCTAGCCCACCTCACACCCCCACATCTTTCCTGTCCTCTCTCCACCTCTCTCCAGAACAGAAAGTAAATTCAA
>OMOV01101068.1:0-13148 GCA_900312565.1 Beryx splendens | reverse complement strand
TGGGAGTCGCGCAGAAGAAGTGGTAGGTAAAGCCTTTCAAGAGCCAGAGCAGTTTTTTTTTTTTTTTTTTTCTCTCTGCAATACAGAATGTGCAGCAAGGCAGATGTGCAGTGTAGATGTTTCTGGGAAACTTGCTGGCATGTTAGCAAACACATTCTAGTGTCAGTCCAACAATGCACGGCTGTGCACTGAACTGGTCCAATCAGAATATTCCATCATCAGCGTATAGGACACAATTTTCCTGTGTTCTTGTTTTCAGTAGGCCTATAATAGATCCTGCTCATCCAATTGATAGACTATACTTCAATGCTGTATCTTTCCTGAGCTTTCTCCACAATGCAATAAATATAAGTCTACTGAAGGAACAATACTACATAGTGTTGTAGGCTGGAGACATGCTGGGAGGACATTTTCAGAATATTTTCTAGAATAGTAGACACTACACTACAGACAGATCCCATGCTGATTATATCTGAAGCAGTGGGCAAACTGACTGTAACACAACAACAGTTCATTGACTATGGTCTTATAATGACAAAGTATCCTGCTTCAGCTTTGAAAAAAAAGGAAGGCGTTACAGACCAGCAGTAGTCATAACTCTTTATGTGGTAGCTCTTAAAAGGAAGGACAAGGCTGGCTGGCAGGGGAGGCAAGGGTTTATTGAGATTTCCCAACCCCCTTGTTTTTTTGTTTTTTTTTGTCATTTGTTATCTTTATGTTAAACTGGCTGTCCAAAGTTTGTTTTGTTAAACATGTTTATATCCTTAAATCTGACATGAACAAAATGTAACATGTTAAGTTGTGATTATCATTTGAGCTTCAATAAAGACATAAAAAGAGATGGACACAGACCTCTGCCTTCTCAGATTCGCTCTGAGTACGCTGCTTCTGGGCAGGTAAAGAGACCAGGACGTCTGTTCTGGATGAGGGTCTAGACGGAGGCTTGGTTGTGCTGCCCTCCCACTCTGTGCTCCTCCATCCTGGGGCCTCTCGCGGGGAGAGCGGCCTGTTGGGTTCATCCTCATCGGATGACAGGTCGTGGTCACTGATGTTGCCCGTCATCTCATCCAGCTTCTGTCTCAGTTGCTGCTCCTCCAAGTCCACGTCCTCCCATTGGGGGGGAGGAGAGGTGCTGGCTGGAGTCTGAGGGACAGAGGGGACATGATGTGGCTGAAAGAAATCAATCAACCAAGCTTTATTTACATGGCACAAGTAAATGCAATGTGCTTCATATTAAAATTAATAAAATCTAAATAAAATACAGTTAAGAATACATAAAAATAAAGACAATAACAATTTAAAACACAGATAAATAAAAAAAAAAAAAAAGATAAATATATAGGCTATGTAGTGCAAACAATAAAAATAAGAGAAGTCAAATAACAGTTCTAAACAGTTATGTCTTACTTGCATTTAAAAATGTCTACAGCAACTATAGTCTATGAAAACGCACACTGAGCCACTTTGCACACACAAAAAGATTTGAGTGAGAACCTGGTGAGAGATGGACTAATGAAGAGGTGCTGGAGTCTGTAAAGACTGGCATCGTACAGAATAAAGGAAGAACTATTAGTATACAAATATGCACAGCGTGTGTGAAAGCGCGACAACTCTCTTGTGTTACTACTCAGACATTCAGACAGACATGTACTGCGTGTAGACTACAGTATGCATGTACTGTGCTCGGCGGAGCATGTGCTGTGCGCAAATTGTTTTAATTTTGGTTTGCCACAACAGAGAGAGGGAATGCATGCGTGTATCAAATATTGCCCTCATTTGAAGCCCAATAGCCACTAATTACCAGTCTAGCTCAGAGTCCTGTGTTCGCTTAAGGTTTGCTGTTTTTGTGGGCTGGCTCATTGTCTCCTGATGCTATTTCAGAGCTCGCATCTCAATTAAAAACAGACTCCAAACCCACATGAGACATCGCTGTTGACGAGAGCTGGCTGAGCATGAGTAACCGAGCGCCCAGCTTCATTAATCGAATGCTTGAACAATGATCTGCTTTTGGAATGAAATTAGAGAGATGATACAACATCTTATTGTCTGGATCAAAGATTCCTCAAAAAAAAAAAAAACAGAAAAATAAACACAGTCCCCATTTTCTTTAGCGGCTGCATGTCTAAAGAAGGGAGCTGCCCAGTACAACCACAGCTTTGCCCTGTTGCCCCACTGGAAGTTGGGGCTTAGCTGCCTTGCCCAAGAGTGATCCCACTGTAGCTGTTGAGAGCGATGTGTCATTCCCCTCAAGAGCTCTCCAGCTGTTGGGCGGACCTTCTGGTCACAAGCCTGCTTCTCCGACAGCTGGTCTGCAGGACGATGACGGATTCAGCGGGCGACTATTGTGTGATACTATAAGGATTTACCTGGTCAGGTGGTGAGGAGACCTTCTGCTCCAAGCGGTTTAGCAGGGTCTCAATGGCTGACATGCGTTTGTTCAGTTCAGTGATCTGGAGAAAGAAGGGGAAAGAGAGGGAGACACAACAGTCAGATAATGAAGATTAAAAAAATCATAGAAAAAAGAGATAATGGTAGAATAGTACAATAATAGTATAAAATTATCATCATAGAAAATAGTAATTCGCATTAAGGAGCAGAGATTGGAGCACCCACAGCAAAATACAGTTTCACAAGATCTATAGTTTATAGTTTATATGATACTATTGAAATCAACCTCTTGGTAGCAGCGTCTCGGTTGATTTCTGGCCTCGGTCAACGTCACTCACATTGAGCTACTCAAAAGATTAATTGCTACAGAGATTTTTCTGTCAAATAGAAATGGCCTTCCATTGATTTCCCACTTCATGAACTTCATGCTGCACTTTCACATGTCCTCATCATGACGCTCGGGCCAGATCACATCATCCCCAAATTCAATTTCACAATACTTGAGAGGTTCCACTGCAGAATAATCATAACAGCTGTCCAGTTCCAGTGAGAGAATAAAATGCTGACGGATAACAAGAAAAGAGTCAAATCTACTTTTTGGAAGGATTCTACTTTACATTATACAGTTATTCTTAATGAACAGTTGGAATGAATGCTGCTCTTTCAGTGTCGCAATGTCTGGCAATACCCACTATAATACAGCAGCATTTTCTCTTCTCATCTTGACACCTTGTTTCCACAGACGTAATCCAGCTGAACACACCACTTGGCTTTCAAGCTCGGTGGCTCAGCAGTTTTCAGAATGGTCAGTAATGCAACACAAAGCAACACACCACATGCAGGATGTTTAAAAACTGTCTTCTGAGAAAGCTTGGACACGATGAGAAGTGCACAGGCGAAATGTCACGGCTCTTTTTGATGTCTGGACTGTCTGTCCACCATGTTTTCCTCAGCATACTGTTTCGTGTCTCCTTGGTGTTGCCCAGCTGTGAGACAAATTTGGCGTGACGCAAGATAAGCGAGGTGGAAATCAGCACAGGGCCAGCTGGGAGCGATAACAACAACCCTTTGATATCATGACAGTCTTCCATCACAGACCTTAATCACTTCCTTTGTTTTCACCTGCCTTATCTTTCTATATCTATCTATCTTGGAGAGTCTAAGTTGAATGATTAAACTAGAGATTTCCAATACTGTGGAAATCAAACACACCTGAACTCGATACGTTCTAGACATGGTACATCATTGTTAGAGATTTCTGAAGAGATGTGTTTATTAAAATAGCAGCTAAACTAGAGGGGCTGATGATGAGACACATAGACTATAGATTTCTGACCGCAGTAGGATAAGCAGTCGACCATCAGTCTAAGTCGGCCAAGCTAATGGTAAACACAGTGTGTTTTTTCTCCTGCTTTCATAAACAGGATCTAACTGTAACGTTGTTGTGTTTCTTTCCAGGGACTGAGTTGTATGGTAACACATAAATAGACACTGATGTAATCTATCTATGTTCCCTCTGATCTAGCAGCTGTCTCCTCACTGTGTCAAACTGATGGGCTCACTCAAGCACCCTGTGTGTGCGTGTGTGTGTGTGTGTGTGCTTGTGTGTGTAAGACTTGTAAGACTGTCTTGTTTACAATTTATATTAATAATGTTGTCTCTTCTCTAACTGACTGTAATGTCCATCTTTACGTGGATGACACTATTCTGTATTGTTTTGCTGACTGTACAACTTGCTGTTGAGAACCTACGACTTTCTTTTAGTGCTCTACAAGATGCACTTGTCAACCTTAAATTAGTACTTAATGCAAGCAAAACAAAGTTCATGCTTTTTTCTAGGGCAAGAAAGATTGATTTTAACAGTCTACACCTATCCACACTGAATGGTCACAGAGCGTCACAGAGTATAAATATCTAGGTGTTTGGTTTGATGAATCATTTACATTTAAACATCATATTGAAAATCTCATCACCAAATTGAGGCAAAAACTCAGATTTTTGTACAGATACAGATCCAGTTTCCTGTTGAATTGTAGGAGAAGTATAGTTGAGGCAGTTTTTCTATCAGTCTTAGATTATGGTGATATAATCTACAGACATGCTGCTGCTTCCACTCTCAAACCCTTAGACTCAGTTTATCATTCTGCCCTCAGATTCATTCCCGGAGATCCTTATGACACTCACCGTTGCATTCTGTGTAACAAAGCTGGTTGGTCCCCTCTGGTACAGAGACGTGATAAACACTTGTATCTTTTTATCCATAAATCCCTTATTGGACATTCACCATCCTATATAACATCTATGCTGGACTGGACCACAGGACCCTACCAAAAAAAAGACCCTACCAAAGTCTCTTTAAGTCGCACGGGTTTATTCTGGACTTGGAAAATCTGCCTTTAGTTTGTGTGCATCAGTCACATGGAATTATCTACAACACTTTCTCAAGATCGACACGCTCACTACGCCTGGACAATTCCTGATCTCACGCCACCTCACCTCAGTGTGCAACTGTTTTCATTGAGTATTGTTTTCTTGAAAAAATTTTAAACTCTGCGTATTCTATTGCATCTCGACATCATTGAAAATGAGGGAAACCTCAATGATTTGAGGTTCTAAATAAAGGTTTGAATGAATGAAGAGTTCCAACATGCACTGTTAGAAAGTCCTTGAATAACAAAAGGACCAATCGCTAGCTGTTCTCTTTCAGAAATGTGAATCCAAGGAAGAAACCAGAACCCTAGAACATTGCAGTGGGCTAAGGTGAAAGAAAAGTTGTGAGTTTGAATCTGGCTCTCAACTATCGATTTCTGTCTTCCTTTCATTTTCTAATGCACTATCTGGTAAAGCAGAAATGCCATAAAATACTTAAAAATCAAATACATAGCCCAAGACAAATTTCTCCTAAGGGAGACAATAAAGGCTAATCTAATCTAATCTGGCCAACTTCATATTGCGACACTAATACTGAATACTACCCCAAGTTTAGCATATTTCATGTTCCAGTTTGTCTCCTACCACTCAATATGTCTGCTGGGGCAAAACCCCCTCGAGCTGCTGGCAGGCCACCTAAAAGAATTTAATTTTTATTGCTTTCCTTGATTTTAGTGTGCTTTTTCAGAGGCCTTAAAGCCCTGCCAAGGAAAATCCAGAACACTCTAAACTTTTACAAACCATGATTAAAAACCATATGGGTTGTAGATACTTAAGCAACGTTGATATTGATATAGGACATAATGTCTGCATGGCGGTGGGCATGGACTAAGAGGTTAAAGCACATTTTGAGCATTGTGAAAAACGTCACATGTCATTCCTATGTATATCCTAATTCCATATGTGTGTGTATGCTAGTAGTGTGTGTGCATGTGTTCATATGTACACAAAAACATGCATAGTTTATATGAGTCATATCAGGACCTGTGGAGGTAGGGCCCCTGAGTTCAGGCTCTCCTGGGAGGTGTGGCTGCAGGGCCGCTGGTGAGGCTGATAGAGCGGGTAGCGCTGACACTCGTCTTCCTCCTCCTCCTCCTCCGAGTCATAAGGGCCAGACAGGTAGGTGCTGCAGCGGCGGGGTGCCCCGACGCTGCCGCTGCCACATGACGAGTGGCTGAGTCGGGACAGGGAGCGAGGCGGTATGGTCCGGCTGTCTGGGTACGCAATGTCTTCTGGAAAGAGATTAGGGTCAGCGATGCATAAGATGAGCACTTGTCTCTCAGAATGATGTCTGTTCTATGAAGCCAGTGGGGACAGTTACATTACTTGACAAACATTTTACAGGTTAAACTCCAGGCTTGCAGTTGTGTTGGCTGTACACAAATATAGGTAACAACTGGAGAAGAAAAGAGAGAAACCTCAAAAGAACGGTTGTGGTGTGGTTGAGGTAGATTTGTTTCCAGATTTAGATTATGTGACACAGTAGGCTAAACTGTCTTTTCTTTAGCCCTACTCCTGAACTTCAGTAAGAGAGAGTAAGAGTTGTGCTTGGGAAGGGTCAGCTGAGTTATCCTCAACAAACAGTTGGTTTTTGGCTTCCATGCAGCAGGCTAATTTAGCAAAGCAAATTGTGTACATGCATGCTATCTTCTTGCAATTCAGCTGTCCAAGAGCTGTGGACCGACAGTGTGTGCTTGCTGAACAGTATGGGCTCAGTAACGTGAACACTGAGGAGTCGTAGCTGTTTTGGCTCTCTAGCGCTGTCTGTGTGGATGATGTGTGTATGTGTATGACACTGTTTTTATCTCCATTCCGGTGACCAGAGATGTGTGTCCCCTTTTCTTTACCGTGTCGCGGAGCCATGCCCAGGCTCATGCTCCGGTTGAAGTGGAGTCCGACTTCAGTGTTGAGATCTGGCTCCTGACCTTTCTGGTTTCTCTCCTCCAAAATCTGTTGGAAAACGGAGGCCATGTGTGCCTCAGAAATCACTGAGTCCCTCATGCCTCCCTCCATGATGCCCTGGGAGTGTGGGGCCTGGGAGAGAGGAATTAGGGGATGGAGAGCGGTGAGGAAGGAGTAATAGTATTGTCATCTTTCCCTGATAACCATTGCTTACCAATACACAGGAATTGTATTAATCTTGTGCTATTTTGGGCCAGCACAGATGTAGAGACTTGGATGTTAGAGGAAATGGAGGTGGGTACATTCGGGGCTACTTTCATCTGCAACTAGCTTTTTGGTTCACTGGCCACAAAGGTTGGTAAATCTCAGAATTTACCAGCCACTTCAATTTTTTCCCAGCTAACTAGATTTTTAGAGTAAAAGAGAACCTCCAAATAATGGTTGGTTACGCACTTATGTGGCTACAAGCAGACAAGCTTATCAGCCACAGTCAAAGCTGTGGCTGATATTCTTCACCCTGCATGCAACAGCAATTTTGCACTTGGATTAATATTAAACAAGGATGGAAGGTATTGAGGTATCAATTTCATAGAATCAGTCGTGTTGGGCACTCTGTGGTTCAAACTAATATATTGTCAGTTGACCTCAACATCAGCTTCATGAATATCTAAATCTTCCATCCTGTGAACGTAATTAAAACTGACATAACTGCTTTAAATGTAAAGTAAATCATTTGGAATTCACAATATATCTGTCATATCTACAATTGCTCAATTGTGAACGGTTAGATTAGTTAACTGAGACAATGAAGCATAAAAAGCTGGGTAGGGTTTCGAGTATCAATTCCCCACATGATCCCTCAGTAATAAAGCCATTGTCTTGACTTGATCTCATGCCAGTCCTGTAGTGTGTCTCTTCCATACATTTGGCAAAATGTTATCTTGTCAGCACTTTCTGTTTATCAGATGATGAGATGACATCAAGTATACAACATAAAAATGAGATGTGATCATCAGAACGGGGCTTCATTTGGCCCTCAGCAGTCCTGATGCCAATGTATGTTGTGTGTCTGTGTACACCAGCATTCACATTTGCATGCACACCATGAGTGTGTGCTGTAGCCGCAGAGGAGGATGAATAATTTCAGTGTGAAACAGTACTACATTATTCCTTTGCCAAATATTGTCTGGTTTGGCAAAGGAGTAAGAGAGAAGCTAAAGCAGAAACAGAGGGTGCCTCTGGCTGAAGGCGTGCAGATTATAGCATTAGTTCGTTTTGGGACAGGTTTGTTGCAATGTCATCCGGCTTGTACCTGATGGGACTGTCTTCTTGAGTCGATGGAGTAGTCACGGTCCAGATCGAAATCGAAGGGACGGACAGTAAGCAGCCTTTTGGTCTTTTTCATCTTTGGAGAGCAGAAAGGGAAACACCATCACCAACAGAGAGGAGGGGAAGTGGCGGGGGAAAGAGGAGAGGAAAAGTGAAGAGAGGAGAGGAGAGTTGACCCAAAGAGAAGAGTAAAGGAGGGAAAGGAAAGGAAAGGAAAGGAAAGGAAAGGAAAGGAAGGAGGACAGCGACAGATACAGCTCTCAAACAGCCTTAAAGAAACCCTAGCCATTACAAAAGGCTTTTTACAAGCTTCAAAGAAATCTGAATGATACAGATTCTCTTCGGTTAAGGTTCTCATTGGATATGATTGCTATCAGTTGGAAGGAAAATTAACCTTAACTGTCACTCTACAGTGTGACGAAAGAGGTTATCAACGCTTAAGGGAGCATAACAAAGTCATCAGAGACTACTGCGTGGGTCTAAAACAACAATGAAATATTCGGGTCAGTCACTGCTTTTGGAGAAGTTTAACTGTATTAGTTGCAGCAGGGTGGCTTTGTATTAAAGACACTGTCCTACAACTGGAAGACCCAAGTTCAAACCCTGTGTCAGCAGAGCATCCGCCCACTGAAGTGTCTTTGAGCAAGACACTAAAGAAGCAACTATTCTGGAGATTTGAACTTCACTGGAAGGGGCAAGCAAAGAGAGAATTTCCCTACGGGGATCAATAAAGTTTTACATTAACATCATTACATTTATGTTTCATGACTGTGGCCTCAAAGAGCACTACTCTATATGGAACACTAGAGGGCACTCTGTCTAAGTGAAAATACAACCAGTGATGCAGGAAGCACCACTCTGCCTTCTGGTCATCCTTCTTTGTGCAACAGCCATCGAAAGTCCAGTCATAAGAGACAAATGAAACCTTAAATGATAGTCACATTGCAAGCAAAGGGAAAGCGCGTAGGGACCCAGCAGATTCCAAAAGTCCCTTAAAACATTTCCCCCCTCAACAGCTGCTGCAGTGATTGAAAATAAACAAAGCTAAGGTCTTACACTGCACAGAGACCGTGGTATAAACAATAGTAGTCTTGGTTTTATGACAAATTCCAGTGGACTCACTGCCCCCTTTAAAAGCTCAGGACGTTAACCAGAGACTCTTTCATGTATGTGTGACAGCCTGGTATTTACCCACGGTGCACCGTGGTCGGTGCCGGTTCCGCCATGCCTAACCTTAGTCCTCAGCAGCTGTCACGGCATTCCAGCTGCTCATGAGGGTTGGCCTAGACTAGACACCAGGCAGATATTAACTAGTGGAGAAACACCTCAACCTTTCAACAAGGGCAAGGACCTGTCAGTATGACAAATATCAGCACTGACCGCTGTGAGCCTTTGCAAACATCAGGGTCAGCTGGGGTCAGAAAGCGCGTGCATGCAGACAGTGAATTTAAGGTGAATGTAACTGTGCGTACATTAGCTTTGTTCTCCCTCACCACACAATGTTTTTTTAATTAACAAACAAGAAACATGTTAGGAGTGAGCAACAAATCCACAGAACTGAAGCGCATCAGGTATTGTTTACGGGTTTCCACGTGTCAAGGTCTCCGTCTCAATGTGGATTAGCAGTGAAAAGAGCCAGAGCTACTTAATTTCAACTGTCTGGGCACAAATTGATATCTGCTTCTTGTTTTATGATGCATATCACTGGAATGCCAGCCACAAAGTCACTAAAACTTAAGTACCTTCAAAATAGCTGCATGATCTATTTACTTTCATTTTCCAAATAAGTAAACAAAGATTGCTTAGATTGGTAAGGGGGGAGTGGTTGTGTTTCAGCTATTTGCTCGTATCCATTTTGTGTTGGGAAGTGAATAAAAAAAAATTAACATGTGAAAGAACCACATGTACTGCTCTAATACAGTCAGTAGAGAAAGTCAGGAGAAGAAAAGGTTTCCCATAGGCCTACCCCTTTGTAGAGTTGTGCATCTGTGGCATCTATGTTGTGCTCCTCATATCCATCTGCTAATAAAGAAGACATATTGGTGTTAATCTAAAGCTTGTAATAACTAACATATAATGAAATACCTTGTCACACATCTGAAAACTAATGCAGTCTACAAATAAAATCACGCCTGTGGTGTTTCTGTGTGTGGACGTGCATTTGTGCATGTTCGATGTGAGCAAAGTGAACTTTTTTAGTCGCATTATGCAAAGGAAATTCACCATCCAGCCTTAAGTGTTACATCTCTGCCAGAAATTTCTTCTTAAATCTTTCCAACCAACTAAATGATTCTCAACCCAAGGACCTTTGTAACGTGGCCTTTGTAACAAGAGGCACACTGTATGTCTTGCAGCATATCAAATGTTTTACATTTCTATCTGGCAGAGGGAGCATGGCACAAGGAGGTAAGAGCAAAAACGATGTTTTCAGTTCCGCTTTTACGAGAGCGTTTACGAGCGAGCTGCTTTTCCACACAACAGTTTGTTCCAGAAGTTCCCTCTCTTACTGAATCAGGGAGACATGCAGGGTGGGAGAGAGGCGGAGGGGAAAAGAGAGACTGGCAACACTGGAAGAAGGCAGAAACATGAGAAGGAGTTCAAGGATGAGTGAAAGTGATAAAGCTGAAAACTCAAGCAGAGCAACAACAACCAGAACAGATCAGGTTCATGCACATTAAACAGTAGTGAACAGTGAGAATACTTGTTTATAAAACGAATAGTTCTGGTCCTTGATTATGATTGGCTGTGCCGTGTTCCAAGCGGTTGTAAAATACTCTAACACGCACCTGTGACCGCATCACATCAGTATAACTGCGCCCGTATTGCTGCGTCTGTGTGTTGCTTGGCAACCATTCTGCTAAATGTCACTGAAGAACTACATTGCTTGGCGGAAGAATGATTATTTGTTATCAATACATTATTGCATTTTTTGGTTGCTGCGTCATTATTTTATGAAAACTTGCCAGGTATATGTAGTCACCGTTTTATAAAATCAATAAGCCCCACGAAGCCGTGATTTTAGAACAGCTAAGGGGCGTAGCTGTTCTAAAATTGTAAACCAGGGCCTCTTGGGCCTTATTGCTTTAATGAAAATCCTTATGATTAGATAAATGATTTTTTTTAATGCACTTTTGCCACATCACACACAGAAACAGTCAGATCTACAGTACGCACAGACACATGTACACAAAACTAAAATGACTACTAACTACTACTACTACTGCTAGCACTACAAAAACTATCACTACTACAAAAACTACTATGACTAATAACAATTATTATTATGATGTTGAGTACTAACACATTGCAAAAACAAAAAAACCTCATTGACTTTTCCTGACTAATCCTTCCCTGGCTCCGCTCTCATGCCCCTCTCCATATGCCAGTGTGAGTGGGGGAAAGCCAGTCAGGCTCTGACTGTGCCAGCCTGACCAAGAGCTCTTGGTCGGGGCCCAAACCACTGTTCCCACTGCCGGAGGAGTTCAAAGCTACACAGCCTAAAGGGATCATTTTAATAGTTTAATGTTCTCTTTAATGAGAGCATTGCTGAAATCTAATTTCACATTTGCATGTTTACAGTAATCATCATGATTAGTCTGAATAAAATTCATGGTAAGCAAATAAAGGAGCAGACTAAGCATTAAACATTAACACGACTCCAGGATGGATCAAAAGGCCAGGGAGACCCCAGTCTCACTGAAATAAAAAAAAAAAATCAGTGCACAAAGAGTACAATGTTTCCAGTGCGTACAGCTCAGTAGGTTATTGAAAAGGTCTGACTGTAGTTAGAGGGCTATCCTTACTGCAAGGTGCTGATTTCACCTCCCTGGTATGCAGAGGGAAAAAAACCCACACCTCTCTGCAGGACAAAGGGATGAGCAGAGTGTCCTTCACATTATTAAGGCCTGGGTCAAACAGTATTTGCAAATACTTTATATGACATGTTTCAGCCTACTTACGGTAGGTAACCAGCCCAATGAACACTGGAAAGTTGAGGAAATAACCGGAAAGTATATTAAAATCAGTTGAGTATATTTTTCTGTGATTGGCAGCACTGTCTGGATTGTCCAGATGCAGCGCCGCACCCATCTACAAACTAGTCTGAGATGGGGGAGATTTGCAAATAATGAAAACCATTTGATCCAGGTCTTACATACAGGGTCAGATAAAGATCAGTCTACTTACTGTGCACCTCAGGCATACTCTGTGTATCAAATTCATGTGGCTCTGCAAAACAGAAGAGAGAGAGGAGATATGGCTGATTGAGTGGTGTTTAATTCCACTTTCATGCAAATCATCCTAGACACTGATTTGATTGCTTTCATTACATTCTATCATTCATTGAAAATGAATGAGTCATGAAAAGCAACTTTGCCATTCATTAACTCTAATAAATGCCTGTACAGATGGAGATAATTTAGGTAGTTGCTTAACTTTCCAAATAGGATTAATTAACAAAAAGCAACAGCAGGAAACTAAGGAGCCAAAATAGCCGACTAATTGACTTAAAATCCTTTTTGTGCCTCTCATGTGAACAAAGACACTGTTGTCAGCAGTGTTACATCTCATCTCCACTGTGCACACAGACTCAATGTAGAGAGGACGACACCCTCAGAGCTTTGGGGGCCCAACGGACCACAGTGAAATATATACAGTAAAAAGACAGGCGAAAGAATGTGTGTGTGTGTGTGTGTGTGTGTATACAGTCAGGCATGTTGAATGTAAGCCAGCTGGTCACATGGGAGTCTGCTTGTGGCAGCTGGTTGATAATTTTGAACATAATGCTGCATCTGTTAACATGCATATTTATGAATGCATGTTTCATAACTACAGTTTGCATCTTTGCGCAGTCCGTCAGCTGCATTCCACATATAATCTTCACAGATGTGTACAGTTCTTCTGAAACGAAACTCTTTGTTCTTGCTCTCTCTCTCTCTGTCTCCCGCTCTCTCTCTCTCTCTGTCTCCCGCTCTCTCTCTCTCTCTCTCTCTCTCTCTCTCTCTCTCTCTCTCTCTCTCTGTCTGTTTTTGGCCAGTGGAGTCCTGGAGGATTGGATCATTCAATTCCAGGCACAGAATGGGAGACATGTGACTGGATGA
>OMOV01101061.1:0-14047 GCA_900312565.1 Beryx splendens | reverse complement strand
CATGTATATATCTCTGTGTATATATCTGTGCATTTATATCTGCATGGATCTGTACGTATATGTAATTTTATGTGTGTATAGGCCTATGTATCTGTGTGTGTGTGTGTGTGTGTGTGTGTGTGTGTGTGTGTGTGTGTGTGTGTGTGTTTGTATGTGTGTCTATGCAGATATGGATCTGTGTGTATCTGTTTGTGTGTGTGTGTGTGTGTGTGTGTGCATGTCCATGTGCACATACGTATTTGTGGCATATATTTACAGCAATTCTGCACGTATCTGTGCGTACATATATCTGTCAGTGTGTGTGTATGTCTGTTTAGGTATTTGCATGCACGTGGATGTGCACGTGCCTGTGTAGCTGCAGTGTGAGAGAAGTTGTTCCCTCTTCTGGCTCCTCATCACTTGAACCAGCTGACATTTTCACATTCAAATGAGAGATTGTTTATCATTGTTTGAGGCGCATGGCAAGATTTCATGCTTTGTTTAAGCTAATCACACACACACACACACACACACACACTGCTGTAACATGTAGTGACATTACACGCTACAGTTAGACTTATGTGATATTTCGGGGGACGCCCTTGTATCTCCCAGTGTCACCTTTTCAGGAACTAAGAGAAGCAGCCTCGACTTTAGCTTGACCGCCATGTTGTGAGCTCGGAGTTACGAGGCTCTATGTGGTATTTATGAAAAATCTAAATTGAGTTATCCACATTTTCATGAGCTTTGAATGTTATTTTATACGTGTATGGTGTTATTTAGATTTTTTGAATTAAGTTTTGGAGTTAAATATTAGCACAGAACAGTGTCACCTTTTCAGGAGCTAAGAGAAGCAGCCTCGAGTTTAGCTTGACTGCCATGTTGTGAGCTCGGAGTTACAAGGTTCTATATGACTTATTTTTTAAATCAAAATTGAGTTATTCACATTTTCATGACCTTTGAATGTTACTTCATGCATCTGTGGTGTTATATATTTTTTTAAATAAGCTTTTGGGTTAAATATTAGCAGATAACCAGCTGGTTGGTTAAATCTGTGATGCTCAATATCTCTATTCAGATAGACCCTTCTAATTCTAGGCTCACAATGTGTTTTTGATTTCATTCCAAGGCTTTTTCAGGGTTTCCATAAGCCCAAGCAGTCTTAGAATTGAGAAAAATAAGCTGTTGTTGAAAATGAATGGATGGCCTTTAAAGTATCTGATTAGGATCAACACTTCCCATCCTGAGGAAAACCCTGGGATGGATATTTGTGTTGATATAGCAGCGAGCGGTTTTAAAATGAAGGATTTCACCAGGATTTACTGACTTGACAAGATCAGGAGTATCATAAACTGTTATCATCGTCATAAACGAGGCTTCTATGATGTCTAAATTTGATCAATGTCATGTCTTACCCCCCAAAAATGCCAATTTTGAGTCCTTCAGTTTCACCAAACACCTTGAAAGTAATTGAAAGATCCTTGAATTTGATGTCCCAAGTGCAACAAAAGGCCATGTACTCCTCCATAGTGAAAACGTGCAAATTAAAATGTGAAAATGTGTTGAGGTGTTTATAGTGCAGTATCAGGCTGTCAGCATTTCTGATCCCTTAATAATGTGGGTGTGATTTGAAGTTCAGTCTTACGAAACTGAAATTCAAATGACACATATAGATATTTATCACTCTGCACAGCGCGGCTTGTTTACTATATTACAGTCACAGTATGTTCTGCGTGTTACAATAAAGAGGCTTTCTGCTGCGTTTCCACTCTGTGGTTTCAAATGGCGGGGTCAGGAATTCAGCTCTTATTTAGATTTTAGACGATTGAAGTTGGATTTATTACAGCGAGCTTCTGCATGTTAGGATATACATCTTTTCTTTTATCTAATGCGTTTTCACTCGATGGTTTCAGATGGTGGGTGTGAACTGTTTGACATTTTGAAAACACCCCATAATACAGCCTGGATTTCATACCTTTGTGTCAACTGAGGTAAACGTATTGCAGCAGCACGTTCTCTCAGAAAATGCGTCACTTGACCCATTTTGGACACATTCACATGTTTTTTTTAAATGATGGGTGTGAGCGTGTGTAGTGCAACATCATGTTAAAACCCTACCATATCCTGCCTGCTGTATCGCTGTTGTTGGGTTAAAACCACACTACTGCAACGTTGGTGTCTATTTGTCTTTGTGTGTTTTTTACTTCTTCCTTGAATTCAGAGTTGCCCTGGTCACTTGTGTGTCGGGTGGGTTTCACGACCTCTGGGTCTTTGAAAACCTTAAAAACAACACTGATATTCCTCATCAGACCCATCACACACCTTTTATGTGTTTGATATGTTGATATGTTTCCACCACCGTTGCAAATACAAAGCATCTGACAGAGTGTATTTTCTCTTATGTTATGTCATTGTCCAGGCTCTTGGGATTAAACCACTAGTTCTTTGATATTACTTTGTCCTCCCGTGTTCTTATTACACTACTAAAGAATATTTTCGGCTTATTTTGTGCTTATATTGACACGCTACTTTATTTGTTATGACGTTATCGTGACCCGGGAGTTGTAAGGTTCAAAATCAGACTTTTCAAAAACTGACTTATCTACATCTTCATGGTGTTTGAACGTGACTTTATGCTTGTGTGGTGCTATATTTTTGGGGGGTTAAATATTTAAAAAGAAAGTACAAAACAGTTTTACCATCAAATCTTTGTTTCTTTCTACAAACTCTGTAACCCTGACTGACCTCAGACAGACCCCAACACTAACCGTGACCCATTTTTAACCCAAACCCCCCACACGTATGTTTCAGGGTCCTCCAAAATAAGTACCAGAATTATTAAATAAGCTATATTTTGTCTGTATTCATATCTAATTCAGTTACACCTGAGGTTACTTATTTATTACATGACAATATTAGCAACCATCCTGCTCATCACTATTCTTCCCTGGCATTTTTTTGACTAAATCGAACAATATTTTCTGGTGTGTGGCACCACATTGCATAAATGTGAGATTTGGTGGACCTGTTTGTTTTTAGCATGGGTGGGAATGGAGCCTCTAACCTCAGCAGTGTTAGTGCCTTGCTCAAGCTTCACATCTAGCACTGTGTGGCAGTCGTCTCTATTAAACCCAAGAAAGAGGTCGTTTCTGTGTGTAAACATGCCAAATTACAGTACTTCACATTCTGTGCCCCATGTGTAAATACACAATATGTACATATTATAAGTAGTGTTGACAGTGAATACCGGTGGGAAAGTCTCTTCAGCCCTGCGGCACCTTTTGTCGGGACGCGGCGCTGGGACAGCTGCTGCTCTGTGGCTGATCACATGTGTAAATACAGCGAGTGTAAAGCGTAAGAACATTTGGGGTTAAATATTTGAAAAATTTAAAAGTTCTGTCTCATTAAGTACATTTCATCTTGGTACTGTAAGGTTCAGTTTCCCATCCAATCACAAACTTCAATGTTTCAGCGAGGAACAAGTTTACCGCGTTCTGTAAAATAGCAAACGCCGGTTAATTTAGCCAAATCGGTCACAGTAACATTTTTAAAGTTACAGATGTTATCACTTTACTTTTTCATGATAATTTTGAAGCATAAGTTAGGATGATAGGCTTAATCAAGGCTAACCGCTGGTTTACCAGCTAAATCGTTAGCTTCTGATGTGCTAGCTAATTCTAGCTACAGAGAGCCTGGAAGCAAAATTACAAATCCTACTACGGCGAAGGCATGGCCCGCCCCACTCCGCCTCTGACTGGGTTGGGTTCAGGCACGAGGAGCGATGATTGGTTAAGGTTAGGGTAAAATATGAGGCCAAGCCAATCAGAGGCAGAGTACGGCGGGTCATGCCTTCGCCATAGTAGGATTAGTAAATTCGCGGCCTAGAATAATAATAATTGTTTCCAAACAGGTTATTTCTCTTTATGTACTGATGAAGCTATAGCATGTGTATATATGGTCTGGTGACGAGATATTAAAAAAAAACAACACTTGCAGAATGATTGGTAACACAAAATTTAAGGTTGTAAAGTGCAGGCTAATGTAACGTGACCGCAAAATTGACAGATAGTGCTTTGTTAACAAGCTCCTTATTTCCTCTTTCGTGTTGCTGTGTGTGTTCAACATTGAAAGGCAGTACATCACTAGTTTACTAGCTTATTTATGAAAATATGTGGGCAGCACATCCACCAGTACTGAGTCAAGATGCAAGCAAAGGCATCAGTAGCATATTTAAGAGGAGATCCTGCTCCTGCTCAGTAAAAAAAGTATATTCTATTCAAGATTTTGGCTTGTATCAGAGTGAATATCTTATTCAAACCATAAAACATGCATGTCGGATGTTTTCATTTTCCATGGAGGCTGCTGTCTAGTCTGCCGTCAGGATATGCTGGCAAATACTACCCATCCCACCGTACGTGCATATATAATTTAGCTCAGGTGGCTGCAGTGGGAATCAAACTCCTAACTGACACTGAAAAATGTATTCATATTTTGGGTGATGGATGAGTTTTGAGGGAGTCAGTAACAACCATACAATAACACTGATGCCTTGGTGCTTTGTTGTGAGACTGGCAAAGGCAGCGAATGTATAGTAGTGAGAAATAAAAGATCCTCTTATCTGCCAGGCTCTTATTTCTTTACCAAGCACTTCTCTATTATACATGATCGCTCTAGAGACACACGAATATTAGTTACACCTTTTGTTGAGGCCCTGTGGCTTTGACCTCCTCATTGCTTCCTGCTGCTTGCATGTAATGTTGCTGATCTAGGATTTATTCTCCTGGTGCATTTACTGTAAGTGGCCCTGGATGAGAACCTCAGCTGACACGTAGATGTGAATACGTGCTGCAGTATATTGTGAATGTTGAAACGTATCGACTGTGGATTTTCCCTGTAGCTCTGCTCTGCCGCCTCAGCAGCCCGCTGATATTAAACCTCTCACTTCCTTTTTGAAGCTGTTTTGTTTACCAGCCACCGTGCTATTTTTACTGGAGGCCTCTCTGCTCCCTCAGTCTGATTCAGTACGTATGTGTTGAAAAGGATGCATCCTTTTCAACACGTGTCTGGTTTGGGACAGCACACATGTCACTTTTCAGTACTTCTTGTCTCAGCATGGGTTGTTGTTGACATGCTGTGTGGGATAGGTGAGATTAGCTGCACAGGATAATACAGTGAGTACCATTAAAGTGAAGGATTTTAGTAGGGTTAGAAGCCTGTAATCATCTGTGATTGCCAGTTTAACTGAATTTTCCTGATGCGGCAAACCGCACACATCTGCTGTGACAAGCAGGTTAAAACAAAATTATTTGCAAATACTGTTTGGCCGAGGTCAGCCCAGAAATAATGACTGACTGCCTTCAGCCCTGTTCACGTGGGACTAGCACTGCCTGGGAACCTCCAGTCATTTGTAGTAATTGCAAAGATCATCTGTGATTTTAATCTTGTGCTAATCTGCCTTGTCTGTAAATTGTAAAGTAAAAATTCTAGTACAAATGATCTGCTGTATTTTGATGAAGACAGAAGTCAGAGGTGAATACTAATCTCATGCCAATCAAACAATTTCTTTGTTCTTCCTTCTAGAAGTGTGATTTCTGTCTTCCTGCAGTAGTGGGATCTATAGAAAGAAAGTCATTTTCAACAGAACTTCAAGTTTTGCTTTGTTAAATCAGGAAGTGATGAAGTGTAAAATCCTGACCTTATACAGCTGTATCTGGGCCACCAGTGATTTCATTATCCTGTGCGTATGTGCTTCACAAAACACAAATATAATTCATTAATTTACTTGAGGTCGCCACATAATATTGAGACTATGTGACTAAAAGGTCATCCAGTGCTGTGTGGCTGAAACTGTCAAACTTTGACATTTACCCTTTAACAGGAACTGATATAGCTATCTCTTGTGTTGTCAGGACGAATGCCTACGTAGAACCTGGTTTAGATGATACAGGGTGGTGGGTGAGAGCAACGGGTGTGACGGGGTTCACCAGCTGGGCTTCTGCTGCAGATCTTTGGTTGAATTAGACCCACAACAGCCTGAGAAGACTCAACAGTAAATTCTGTCCCCAAATCCCCCCTCTCCCTGAAGCTCATTAGAAAATGTAGCTCAGCATAGCTTAACATAAACTCTTTGGGTTCTTCTGGGTTTATTCTAACATCAAACGAGAGCCAGTGAGCACCCAGAAGTGCTGACTGGCTGAACCCTTCCTTTTTCTTTTTCTTTAGGTATTTTATGTTTTATTAGACAGAGACAGTGTGAGAGAGACGGGAGAGAGAGGGGAGGACATGCAGCAAATGACTGTGGGCCGGATTCAAACCCGGGTCGCTGTGAGAAGGACTGAGCCTCACATGGTACGCGCTCTACTCGGTGAGCCACCGGGGCGCCCCGGCTGAACCCTTTCTGATGGGGTTCATCCAGGAACCGTCTGAGGCTCCTCTGAGGGATCTGCATTGGTCTGCAAGTGAACCGAAGCCGTTTACAGTGCATTAATTTTGGAATGCGACGTTCATTTCACAATCTCGTGAAGTTGTTGAGGCGCATACCAGAGACTACGCTCACTTTTGCTTCAAAAGAGCGAGGAATCTGTTTTCCCTCTGACTCATAACACGTAGAACCACAGAGTTATCTTCATTCAGGCCTTCATTTGACTAGTGAATGAATCACTTTGCGTGCTAAAAAAAAAAAATGATAGCGAAAGTGGAACTCCTAGAGGTCAAGCCTCAAACTTTTAGTTATTTTTATGGATCACAATTTTGTTAATATAATGATGTCTGAAGAATGTGCCATTTTCAGCCCATCTGTGTGTCTGGTTTGGGGCAACACATATCTGTGATGTTACTTTCTATCACATAATAACATCACATATCACATATAATAATAATAATGTTGTAATATATGTTAACAGCAGCCCCATATTGACAGAAAATGTCTTTATAACCATATTGTCATCCTTTTTAACAGTTCAGCGTGTCTAGTTTCAGACAACACATATCTGTATTCCTTTATGACTCTGTGACATATGATAATACCGACACATACTCCCACACGGTTACTCTTACATGTTATGTTGAGTCGTTTCTATGAGTTCTAGCTTTCAGCTGCAGTGTGACCTTCTGACTGTGTGTGTGTAGGCCTGAATTTAGTTTCTACATAAGATAAAAGAATCCTTTCTAAATGTTGCTAGTATGAATATGACGATACTTAATATGATCTGTTATTATGTAGTAATAGTTGTATTAATAGTAGTGGCTGTAGTTAAATTGCTGTTAGTAGTAATAGTAGTAGTAGTAGTAGTAGTAGTGACAGTAGTCACAATATTAGTAGTAGCAATTCTATTTTTATTATATTAGTAGTGTATTATAGTAGTAGTAGAAGTAATAATATTACTTGTAGTAATAGTGGTACTAGTTGTGGTAATAGTAATATTTTTGGTGTAATAGTAATAGTAGCAATAGGAATATTATTAGTAGTAGTAGCAGTAGTAGTATTGGCAGTAATAGTATTAGTTATATTTTATTGATCTTTATCACTGAAGCTGCAGCACAGTCACTTCCTCCTCTCCCACATCTGTCTCGTCTTGAAGTAAAAAAAAACCCAAAACATTCTACCTTTTCTCCTATTCTCTTATCTCCTAATTTAGCACATGTCCATCATCTGATATTGAATATTTCATAGTTCATTTCATATTGAATATTTCATTGTCAGGAATATGTGTAATTTGAGTGGCGTGGCTCTGTGACTTGCACTGCTCACTGCTGGTGATGTGGGAGCTGCAGCTGAATCCACTGTGGCTCTCACAGTGAGACATGCTGGATCAGAGCATCAGATAAAATGGAAATGCAAATGTCCTTCGGTGGCTGCTTGTAACGTCGGTGATAAAGGCGTTTAAGTTTACTCCGCTGTCGTGCTCGGTGTCAGGCGCTCTGTGTGAGAGTGTCAGCCACAGGTGGGAATGTGAAGATAGAAATCTACCTCGCCTTACACCCCAGGTACATCGACTAGAGTAAGGAAGAACAAGATAAGCGACTCTTGGAGGCCGGTGGATGAGGAAAATATAAATCTTAAACATCAATCTAATGGCACTTTTGTAGATCAGTGTTCTAAGCTACAGTATTTACTTCTTTTTTTTTTTAAAGTATGCAGTTGATGTTGGCTTCATGAGTTTCATGAGTCATCGTGAGCAAACCTCCGGCACAGTGGCCCACACCACTCTTTGCATTTGTATGTGATTTGGTGTAACACTCATTGCTTAAATGCGACCCAGGTGGTACTGTCCTGTGTGTGGGTGTGTGTTCATGTATTTCTATATTTACGAGGACCAAATGTCTCTCGAGGATAAAAAGATCAAGAAAATGGACATTTTGGCCAGTTCTCACTCCTTTATGGGGTTAGTTTAGGGCTAGGACTCAATTTTAGGGTTAAGATTTGAATAAGGATTAGGTTTCGGTTAGAGTAAGGACTAAGATTAAGATTTAGGACTTGGGTTTAGGGTTAAAATTAGAATTAGGTTAGGATTAGACATGTAGTGGAGAGAGTTAAAATTAGGGTATGAATGTATGGGAGGTTCTCACAAGTAGAGTTATTAAGTATCGTGTAGTGTGTAGTGTGTAGTGTGTAGTGTGTGTGTGTGTGTGTGTGTGTGTGTTGGTTGTGTGTGTGTGTTGGTCCAGACACTGGCCCCCAGGCAGAGTTGTTGTTTCGTTACCTCACCTCACTGTCTGTGCACAAAAAGCGTGGGAAGAAGAAATACAGAGAGACAAAGAAAGAGAAAAGAAGAAGAAGACAACATGAAATTCAAGCCCACTTTAATTCGTAGCTCAATTTGTAGACACAGAGATGCAGACACTGGATATATATAAAATGTAATTTGATGGTTTGAGGGAGAGAAAGGGGAAATAATAGACCTATACAGTCAAATAAAGGGACACCAGAAACACTCATAGAAATGATAACTTACTGTGTTAACAGGGACAGAAGCAGAGAGAGGGAGGCAGATTTTACAGCAGCAAACATACAAAAATTAAAATTCATGCACAAAGGAGGAGAGCAGCTGTGTGATTTGTAACACCTGTGTGAAAATACAGCACTCGTGAATGTAAAATATGAGTGATCGGAAAGTTTTTGTACATCAGGATTTGTGGTTTCAAAGAACTTGTGATTCTTCTGTGCAAAAAGTCTGATAGTGGCAGACGAAGAGGAGAGAGGCGTGGGTGAGGGAGAGGAGGTGAGACCAGTTTTGTGTATTATTGCAAGACAGTTTTCTGCAGCAGGCAGGCAGGGAGACCGACACAATTTGACTGTGAATGAAATGAGAGACGTTTTTATTTTAATTATTAATCCCTGCGAGGGAAATTGGGTCGTGGCAGCAGCAGAGAATCAAGGTGTAGGTTGGAGAACAAAGAGTAAAAGGTACCAAAGGAATAAAAAGGTTAAAAAAAAGAGAGATATAAATAAAACTGAAATAATAAAAGTTTTTAAAAATTAAGATAAGAGAAGAGAGAAGAGGAGACAGATAGGATTTGTGCTCCAGTTTTGTTGTTTAAAAGTTGACCTGAAATCACCTACATCAGATCTCTCTCCCCTCCCTCTCTCTCTCTCTCTCTCACTCACACACGCACACACACACAAAAAAAACGGCTTCAGGTTTAGTCAGACCTCTCTGCCCACACAAAGCCTCGGTGCATCTGTCTGCAGTGTGTGGGTCGGCTCCCAGACGTTGCCTCATGTGTCGAACAATACCGTAACACATTTGAATGGCGAGCGCTCGGCTGTGAGAAACACATCAGCCTCACCGGGTTTCATGAAATGAGCAGATTACTTGTCGTCGATATGAACAATGTGAAGATAACGTTCCTCCACAACTAAATGTGATGTGAAAAGGTTAAAGTTGAGGGTCGAGGTTTCTCTTCTTGGTTAAATTAGAAAAAGTTTGAAAATGAAAACCTCACTCACAATAGAAAAACTTGGGAATTGAATCAAGATATTGAAATATTCCACCAATTCCACTATTTTAATTTTTCTATTTCTGTGTTTCTAGTCCTGTCTCCTCCATGTAAACCTGTCATGGTGGGGAAACATTACTTTTTGTATCTCTCTGTACATTTTTGGCATTTCAAGACTTATCTTTATTTACTGTGCTGGGGAAATACAAAGTAGCATGGTGGTCAGATTATTTCTCATTTTTAGCATTGTTGTCTTTATTGGACAGTACGCAGAGAGAGAAAGGACAGATCGGGGAGATACACGGTGGATGAAGTTCTCTAAAACGTGAGACGCAGCTCTAGAGAGTGTTCAGAATTTGTCACGTACGTTTCATTTCATTATGAAACAAGTCGTAGTCATTCAGCATCTTTCAGTGGTTAACAGGAGAAAATATTGATTCCACTTGCCTAGGCCATCCTGGTACCTCAGTGGGCGAAAGCGAACACCACGCGCTCGCAGTGTCATGAGGTCAAGTCAGACTCACGGGCGCTGTCTGTCAGTTGAGGCTGCAGACGCACTACAGGTCTATCAGGCTGGTTTCCGACGGGTTTGTCCAGCATGGGAGGGGAAATCCCCGTCGGAGGCCGGGTTGGGACCGATGGGTGGCAAAGGTTATCTGGCAGTCAGAGGTGATGATATCAGACACAAAGGTACAGAGTTGGATCTTTTGTCACTGCGGCTGCACCTTTATGTGCCTTTTTGTCGACAATGTTTGTACCTTATTTTCTGAGAGTGTATTTACGACCCGACATCTAGCAGGATCCCAAACAAGTCCAGTGAGAGCCCGGTTTACAGAGGGTCCGGTCCAGTCTAGTTTATTTATTTGTATTTATTTGTTTATATCGCCCTTCATCACAGTCAAGTCTCAAAGGGCTTTACATGCCATCGTGTACATGTCTTACACCATGCTACATCATACATATATACTGAACACAAATATAAACGCAACATGCAACAATTTTACTTCCAGTTCATATAAGAAAATCGTTCTTGGTGAAGGAGAAATGCTCACAAACAGGGATATAAACAAATTTGTGTACAAGAGAGGAAAATAGTTTTTTGGGATATTATATTTCAGCTAATGAAACTTTGCATGTTGCATATACAGTATATTTGTGTTCAGTATATTACATATACAGTATATACACATATAGGCTACATCCCATGCTAGGTCATACATATTATTTCTTAGTATGCTTGTTAAAAAGTGAACAGCCACATGGACAGCATCTCTGCAGCCACAGCGTTACCCAAAGTCTCTTTTTCTGGGTTTTTGTTGTTGGTTTTTTTCAGTGCATATTATTAATGAAAGTCCTGCTGTCAGTTCCGTCATCGTCTAATCATTAAGTTTGAGCAGATTTACAACTGAGAGACAAAAAACCTTTGAAATCCGTCGTTGAGTGTGTTGTGGAGTGTTTTCACAGTCAGGTAGGATTTTCAAAGTCCTCTTGTGTGTCCCCAGCCTCGGTCTCTCTCTCTCACACAGTCAGTGTTGTGACTGCCGGATCACAGTGTGTCTGGCCCTGTCTGCGTGCCTTTGAGCAAGGCACCACCTTTCTGAACTGGAATGGGATTTAAACAGGAAACCTTCTGTTGACGGTTTCCCACAGGCTGCTGCTGCTGCTGTGATGTAGTGTGTTTTTAAAAATCCTAATTATACTGTGTGTAATATGGCAATTGAAGTGCTTGAAAAATGATTAAATATATTCTTCCTGTCAATTTCGAAGTTGCTATGTGTAACATTTTAACATCATTAAATCATTCCGGTGGTCACCGTGTAGAGCGCATACCGTTAAGGGTCAGTCCTTCCCGCAGCGGCCCGGGTCCTTCCTGTCTCTCTTACACTATATATCTGTCAAATAAAGCATAAAAATGCCAAAATATAAATCTTGAATAAATCATTACCACATTCATTTAAAGACATCAGTGGAATTACTGTAAACAAACCCAGGAAGCAACGGGGCTTATGGGACATGTAGTCTTAATTCTGAGAAACAGCGGCACTAACAAAATGTTACATGTTGCACCTTAACTGCCTTAGAAATGGTGTGTAGAGGATCTACCGCTGAGTCTTATTGAAGTACTGGAGGTAAATCATGGGCTGCTCATCGGGTTTGTTTTCATTGCAACCGCCTGGTTTCCAGGAACAAACCAACAAACCCATAACAGCGCTCACTCGTCACTTAACACATTTCTCAGAAATGGACAGAACCCGCCCAAGTCTTTTGTCACATCCTCAATCCTCCCTGCTTTCCTTTCCTTCCTCCTCCACCCTCACCTCTCCTCTCTCCTCTGCATTTTACATTCTAGGCATTTGGTTGACGCTCCCTCCCAGGCCGACTGACTGAGTGCAACAGTAGCAGCCCAGATTAATTAGCTAAAGTGGAGTCCATCCATCCATCACAGTCCTGATGATCAATCGGTGTCATGGCGTCAGGCGCGGCCAAACCGCTGGTGTCAACTCTGCAGGCTCATACGTCATGATGTGTGTGTGTGTGCGTTATAAGTAATTGCAGATGAGACAGAGAGGCTGCCCGGCAATAGAGGCGATGCTGTGACAAACCCAGAGCGATAAGGCTACACAGTATTTAGCTCTGCAGGATTTTTCCAGGTCAAACCTACAGCAGGGAGGAGTTTCATATTATAGCTGCAATGAAGAAACGGGGCTTGGACGAGAGTTACATGATCCTTCTGTTCTCTACTGTCAGGTTTGCCAAACGATTCGTTTTTAAAATTGCGATTAATCTCAAATTTCTGTAATTACTTAATCATATGTTAAAATTACCTGAAAAAAACATACTCTAGTTAAAGTCTAGAAAAATGTATTCAAAACTATATCAAGCAAATCCTGCCTTCCCAAAATCCAGTGTACGTTCAGCCTGAACTGTGGACTCCAAAAAACTCACTTTATGCCACAAACGGGTTCACCAAAAACAAATAATCTAAACCAATACAATATTTTTGCATTATAAGAGTGAACAAAACAGGTTGCCACCTTTCCTCTCCATCATATTCCTCTGGCTTCGCTGACTCGTCTGTTTACAAAAAACAGGTAGCTAGAAAGCCTGAAAAGCAGCAAGGGGTACCCCAAAAAACATATGAGCAAGTTATCCATTCTAAATGAATTGCATGTGTTAACATGTTGATGTTGACAGCCCTAATTTAAAACTATTTAAGGAATAAAGACTTTATGAGTGTGAATGTAAAACAGTTTGCTGCAGATCATTTGTATTTTAATGTAATTTAACACAAATTAACTCTCTTCAATCAGTGGCACAGAACACAGTTAGTTACAACTTCAGTTACTGCCATACGTTGTCTATGGAGACTTTTTTTTCTGTGTGTGTGTGTGTGTGTGTGCATGTATGTGCATCTGTGTGTTCACTGAGAGAAGAGTGAAGTGTTTCCAGTCATCTTGCCTGTGCTCGGCCCTGACATGGCCACTTAGCCAAATACACACACACACACACACACACACACACACACACACACACACACACACACACACACACCAAACACACACACACACACCAAACACAGAAACAGCAGACAGCCATTTTTCCCTCTTCAAAACCTGGTGCAAAGAGCCTCTCTCCTCCCAGCTGTTTTGACAGCTGCGTGAGAGCGAGCAGATCACAATTTGTGGTAAATGTCCTCCTTCTCCTCTGGTCCTGCTGTTTTATCTCAGTATTCATCTCTGCCAGTCAGCAACCAAACTCCTTCTAACGTGGAATTTACCCCCGTTAGTGTGGAGTGAAGTATAAAAGTCAGATAGCAGCTTACAGAAAAAGTAGGAGAAGAAAATCACTGGCTCTGATTTCCCTCTTACTGTAGAAAGTGCTTTTTGTCTTTGAGGTGACTCGCTGTCTTGTTCCCTCCGCACTGACCCAGAATCTGCACGACACTGTCCACCTTTACAGAGGAAAATGAAATGTGAAAAAAATGAAAAGAAAACTCCCCCGACACCCTGATTTCCCGCATTAAAACTGATTTATTTGCCATCCAGCAGAGCCAGAGATTTATTACCTTGTGGAAAGTGGAAACTGCAGCTGTACAGAAATAGAATTACAATGAGATCGGAAGAGCACA
>OMOV01101057.1:2451-16706 GCA_900312565.1 Beryx splendens | reverse complement strand
GGGGGGCGGCGTGGCAGCCCTCGTGCTCCGCCCGCCGGGCCGATTTGGAAAGGAGGAGGGACGACGCTGCACCGCCGCTCGCCGCACCATTCTGTGACCTGATGTATGTATTTGCGGCAGGTGCAGTGCTGAGGGCTTGTGTGGACGGATAATCCAGTTGCCCAGACGATATCACGCTCTCCTGACCAATAGAGCTTTCTCTCAGTCTGTCTGAAGTCAGCATGGAGTCGGAGGAGGACCTGGCCCACAGCAAGGAGGACTGAGTTCTGGAGAGCCCCGCAGTAGATGAGGAGGTGAAGGAGGCGTCCTGGAATCTGCCGGTTTTCTTCCTCAGTGAGAGGAATATGTCGTCGTCAGAGTGCAGATGGGACACTGCAGAGGAGAGTGAGGAGGTCACTGAAGACCCGCTGGATACAATGTTGTCCGCCCGGTCCAGCAATTTACGGATCTCCTGCAAGGCCTTGGTGCCGACAGAGGAATCTGCAGTTTGCTCCATGCTATGGCTCGTTTGCAAGGGTGACTCCAAGTCCCTTTCCCTGCACCTAGCCTCCGTAATTAACGAGCTGTCAGACGCAAACTTGTCTCCAAGCTGGATGGTATTCTGGCTGCTAGAAGGTGCAGGGAGGCGGGAGGCTTCCTGGGGCTGAGAGCTGGGTGCCGGTCTCCCGCCGCTCTGGCTGGCTGCTGTATCTGACGAAGGAGAAGCCCTGGTCTGTTCTGGGAAGGACACTGCGGGACACAGACTGTCCACGCTCAGCGGTATGGACATACTGGAGTCCACTGACAGCAGGCTGGACCTGGAAAACTCTCCTTTATGGGGACTGCCACCTGCAAAAACAGGGAAGGAAAAAGGAAATTGTGCTTTTGAGTTGAATAGCAATGTACCGTAAACATGAAGGGCTACTGGGAGATAACACAGGCAAAAAAACTGAAAACACACACAACAATCAAAATGACAAAAACGGACATCTCTCAGTGAGGCTGAGGTGCGGTGCTGCAGACCCGTTTACAAGGTAACGTGAAAGTTCAGCCAGCTCATCTTTACCACCGATCAGCACGCCGCCACCGTGGTGATAAAAACTGTTTGACTGCAATCATATTTCATCACTACTTTGGCATTTTTTATTGACGATTCCTCAAACACGGTGTAAACGGTTACTGTTGTTGGGAGGTTGACTAGCGCTGCCGCCAATGTGATGCTCACCCTCGAATAACTGCCACAGTGCCGCCCACATACCGTACCACTTCTTATTAGAGCGAAGTGTCATGAACTGAGCTTTGGTTTCCTTTTCATCTGGATACATTCCTGTATTACAGGAAGCACTACGAAGACTGTCGACAAATGTGTAAATACAAAGTGGAGAGGTTTGTTCAGAAATTATCTATCCTACTTTTACACAGTGGATGATGGAACAAAATTAAAACAGATTATAGTACTTAAAAATAATAGTAGGTAACTTTAGCGCTTGGAGCACAAAATGCTGTCACTTTTAGTATCCTCTATATTTTAGGCATATTGAATGATGAACTTCAAGTAATTCTAGATGTTTGATTCTGCTACTCAAGTATCATTATAGCAAGTACAGTTACCTTCGGAGGGTTGAGTGCTCTTGGTTGGGGTTCCTATTGATCCCTTAATCGTACAGAGATCAGTGGGAGAGAACTCAGGCTCTCTGATGGGGCCTCTGGGTGCAAAAGGAGTCAAGATCGTCGAGGGAGACTGGTCGATACCCAAGTTATGGAGATACAACTGCAAGAAAAACAAACACGCATCGTCTGTACAGTTATGGATGAGGTGATGATTGTAACTGTTCTGGGAAATACTGTGATCACAGTTCTCAGTCTTGGTGATCTGAGGAACGTAATTATTTTACTGCACTTTGTGAATCTCATATAAACAGCTCGACTCTTTCCAAATACATCGAGCATGATTAATAAAATGAATTGTTTCAATATTGCTGACATGAAAATATTGTGGAAACAGCATTTGCAATACATACACGATTAATTGCACAACTTCAACATTAAAAAATTATATGTTAACCTGTTTTTTTCTTTCAGTTCCTTACCGGAATTCTTTCTTCAATGTTCAGCTCTCGCGGCCTGGGCAGAGGTTGTGGCGTTGATGGCTTTGAGTTCCAGTACGGGGCGTAGTTATCGACCTCCAGGCTGATGACAGAGGATGCTCCGACAGAAAATCCCAAATTCTGTCCACTGTTGTAACTGTCTTGGGAGTTCGAGAGCGTCACGTCTCGATCGAGTGACACGTCGCTGAACCGACCGAGGCTCATGAGAGGCGAGGGCTGAACTACGGCGCTCGGCTGCTGGAGGACGTCTTCCTGCGTCTGACTCCTCTCTTGTTCTGCCAGTCTCTCTGTCCGCTGAGCTTGCTGGATTGATGTGACGACCGTGCTGAGAGAGGAGTGGGACTGCGACCTGCCATGGGCAGCAGCAGAGGGCCACGTTGCACACCCAGTGTCATCTTTGTCATGGGGAGCACTGCCCACCGCCTCCCCTCTTCTGGGGGAGGCAGAACCAGAGCGAGCCGTGGAGGAGGAGCTCGGTGTAACATTCCGGTTGGTAGCGCTTGAAACAGGAGGCTGCTGTGAACTCTTTCTCTGCTCAGTCAAGATGCGATTCAGGGAGTCAGATACTGCGTCATAGGCTTTTTTTTTAGGAGAGACGCCGGTAAAGCCTTGCAGAGCCAGGCTGTCAAAAAGTGAGGCCTGCCCTGAGCTCTGATTCGCCCTCCAAGCATCTACTTTCTGCATATAGTTAAGACTTGGAAGAGCCTGGACTTTTCCAGTGGTGGGTTCCTCTTTGTGTGGCACTGCTGTGCCAGGATGATGGGGATCAGTCGCCTCAAAATCAGCAACAGCTGGCTGTGGGGAGATTCTTGTGCTTGACTGATGCGAGTCCTCCATGTTGGACTCTATGGCAGAAAGTCGCGCTAGTGGAGTCTTGACACTGGATTTGGGTGGTGCATGAAAAACCCCCGGAGTGGACTGGGACTGTGGGAGGAAACCCAGGTAGGATCCATCGATCCCTGTTTGATTCCCCGAGGACCAGAGGTCTCTCTCTCTGTGGCTCCGTTCCACACTGTAACCTGCTGAAAACCGTGGCTCTGTCCCAGGCATGCCAGCCAGGTTTGTCCTGGTCACACTTGACTTCCCTTTGGATACCTCAGTGGGATTCGGTGTATGAGACTTGTAGTCTGGTGTAGGACCTCCCTGCCGTGGGGCTTTAGTTCCAGCTTCACAAATGCTCCTCCCTACCTCAGACAGCAGCTCTCTGTGCAGCGCTTCACTGCTGTCGTCAGGTTGGGTGTTGCGGGAACCGAAGGTGATGTTAAAGACATCAGATGACCGTGGATGTGATTTGTCTGGATGTGAATCTCTTTGAGGTTGTTGTGTCTGCTGCTGGGAAAGAGAAGCTTCACCTGGAGGACCTTCTCTTCTCCCTGTGCTTTGGTCGTTGTCTGGTTTGGAAGACGCTGTCCTCCTCAGGGACGTCTCTGAGGCAGAGGAAACAGCGCTACTGCTGCTGCTTGGCATTCCAACATCTTTCTGTAGGCGCTCCAGCAGATGCTGGGCAGAAATGTCCTCACTCAGAAAGAACGTGTCATCTTCAGCCTCTCCCACCGGCTTGTCTAGGGTTTGACCAGCGACCTGCCTGTCGTCACCAGCGGCAACCACTGGAGAACGAGCCTCTCTCCGCCTGCACTCGTCCCCTGGTGACATACTGTGCTGGGAGAGGGAGCAGCAGCTGCTTGCTCTGTCTTCAGACAGGGCAGTCGCCTGGGCCAGAGGGTGCTGGGACAGCGAGCCATGGGAGCTGCGGTCCTGAGGGGGAAGGTGGAACCTCTCAGATGCAACAGAAATGTCTGGGGACGCTCTTTAAAGGAAAAAATAAATGTATCAATTTAGAGTTTTGTCTCTGGGTGTACTTCTTGCACCGTCAGCGAACAACCATTTCTTTGTATTGATACTACATCAGGTTCACTCACCACAGGTTAAGTTACTCTACTAAATAGTTAATAGTTATACGGTCATCTGTTCTTAGTTGCCGTGATTTACTTACCTTAAAGGGGCGAATTCCAGGTCACTTTGGTGGAAAAGAGAATATTCGGTGAAGTTGTGTTGCACCGCAGAGTTTGACGGCAACAGAGAAAGAGCAGGTGACAGGCGACTATCCTGAAAATCTGATGATGCAGAACATGCAAAAGTAATGAATGGGCATCGCATTGCATTCTTTAAACTTTCCAAAAAATGTATGAGTTTATACCTTCAGACATAAAAACCTGTTTTAGTGATAAATACATTTCTGGACAATCTTGAAAACAGGACTAACAGTGAACCTGTTGGACATACTTAGCTGCAAAGATGTTCCCCCCAGTTGTTGAAGTTCCCAGTCATCTGCTGTGAGCCTGAGGAGCCTCTGGTCCTGGCTGGTACTTTGATGACTCGGAGCTCCCAGAGGGTTTGTAGAGGTTTGTCCAACAGACTGACTCACGCCAACATCTGCAGGCAACTGAGCGGATGACTTCGACCTCTGTGAATCAACAAGACAAAGTACTGTTACCGTCTTCTGGTACAATTCAACGTTACTGTGTACATCAGTGAAAACATGGTCAAGTGGCTGTCAGCTTGTGTGGGCGGTTTAAAGCTCGCCATCATGTTTTAGTGCCACTCCCGTGTCTCTGTTTGTATGGTGTCACGGTTACGGGTCGGACTACCCGGTTACTACATTGCCGAGGTTATCTTAGCCGTGAATTGACGTTAACGTTGCAGCGAGGAACACATGACGACCTACTGGCACTTCTGCATCCATTTGGCTAACGTTAACTTAAAGTTGCGTGGCCAGTCCTCCGTGCTGCCAACGTTATTATGAACCACCAAAGATTTTCTTTTTGAGGGGGGGTGTAGTATTTTTCTTCCTACATAACGTTGGCGTTACGTTTAAAGGGAGCATGAACGGCTTTGCTGAGATATTAGCAGTTAGCAAAATTAGCCGATTAAGCTAGCAAAGAAGTTAGCCGTTAGCTTCACGGTGGCAGTTAGATTTAGCTGGCTGGGGTGAAACGCACCGACGGACACTGCTTTACCATTATATTTCTCATTGTGTTCAGGCCAAGGAGGCTCTATATCACCGTCCACGCCTGTCTTGTGCACATTAGTTACCTCCCGAGGTTCCATATTGTTGTTGTCTGTCCGCCAGAGTGAGCGCGCTCCCTGCACGGGGCTGCACCTCGTATCCAGGGAGCGTTGCTAGGAAATGTAGAAAACCCGGAAACTTGCGCGGGGGATTTGAAAAGCCATCGACAAAGATCGTCTATTTATCAGAGGAGTCACTCAGTAGTTAAAAAAAAAAAAAAAACGTGAACCACTTTCTGGTCTGCAAAAGTGGGCGTCAACCCTCACGCATGTGCTCATGTTGCCTCATTATCACATGGCTGCTCTTAAAACACGACATCACAAAATTATGAATTTTAGCTTTGAATGTTAAAATCACAAGGAAAGTTGAGTGACCTTATGCAATTCATCCATTTAGAAAAGATAAAATATTCACTTAGAGGGTCTAAAGACAAATTCCTGTTCACCTGGGGACCAGTAATAATAGCATATATAGGAGGACTCAAAAATCTGCCTGATACTTAATAGTATAGTATTTGCGGGGTTTATTTACTGTGAATCACTGCAGACATGTGTAAAATGTGCGCAAGTACACAAGTAGCGACATTGAGCAATGCTAATATGTTTGCTGTATGTATTACTCCCTCTCTTGTACTTCTGAGTTTCATTTTCATTGCCTCTGTGGATATGAAATATCTCTCAATTTGTATAACTTGTTTTCAGTATTGTGTAGTACTGTAGCTGGATGATATTTACAGGGGTTCTTCACCGTGATTCACTGCAGACATGTGAAATGTGCACAACTATACAAATAGCGACACTGAGCAAGGCCAACACGTGTTGACCTCATTCATTAATATTTCTTTATTTATTTTCCTTGTATCTCTCTAATGGGTGTACTCTGGTTGGATGGGTGAATGTCTTGTTTGTTGTTTTTGGCAGGGGGGGTAAAAAAAGAAAAAATGGGAACTGTATTAAAAGATGTGAACTGTATACTGTACATGTTAAAATTCCCAAATAAAAATTATTAAAAAAAATAAAAAAATTCACAAGGAAAGGTCATTTCCATGATGCGTGCTTCTGTAATGTTACATATTACCAGTTGAAAAGGGTGTTGGGGGTGTAATACAGGGAGGAAATGCTAAAAAATAAATAAATCCCGAGCTGTCGCAAATTTAAGATTATTCAAAATAAGAAGTGCCAAGTTTGACTTTTTTTTTTCCTCACCACGTTTCGCCTTTATGGTACCCGGAAATAGGTCAGAGTGAGAGCTCTTTCCCTCTGAGATCTGAAAAATCTCCGAAAGTACAGCAACAGTGACAGTTTTACAGGAACAGTACCAACTTTGTGACGAAACCTTTAAGTTAAAGTCACAGCGGTACCTTTAGGAATGACCTGACCTAACGTAAAATGTACCTGTCGAGCGGCGGGCGGAGTCTTCTTTCTTTTTGGGTCATGCTACTTCTTAATTTTTCCAATATTGCTTATCGAACATTATATGTCCTATATATGTCCTAAACATTGTTTCCCCCAATGACCAGCGCGCATATGTAACACCAAGGAGCTGCTGAAGAGTGTTTTTAATAATATCTGCAGCTGTTGGATCGCACTGCGAGACTCCGAGTTCACCGGCTGCTGCGGAAATAAATAAATCGAACGCACACCAACATTTCCGTGTCTCAAATGCTGCCTTCAGGGCTCCCGTAAGCTCCAGCATCTACCCGCAAAACAAGCTGTAAAATGACTTTTCGTTCATGCAAGCTGCAACTAAACTTCACATTAGCCACGTAACTAATGTTTTAATTCATATCTGAGCCAAGTTGTTGTATACATCGCTTTAATCAACCCTTTTTGACACGATGTACCGCTGTCTAAACACATCTTAGCGTCTCGGGTTCAAACTGCGACTTTTTCACAGTTACGTCTTTCTTTGACGCCATTACGTATTTCAGACGGTCCATGAAGGCAGCACCAAAACTGCATCATCAGAGGGCGATCATCATCAAAAGCGGAAAGAAAATACGTTCGCTCGCTGGCAGTGTATCGTCAGTTGGCTTCCACGAAATACGCACACACATCTAACCGCGACGCAGCCGTACAAAGACTTAACTTAACATCATGCCGAGAAAGAAAGACTCTGTTAAAGGTGAGAGGAAAGCAGACGTTGACGTTAATTAATGTGATACCCTCGTCGTCACTTCGGTTTCATGATCTGCGACGTTGACGTACTAATGTTAAGTTAGCTAACAGTTAGCTTGCTAGCAGGCTTGCTAAGCTGGGCGAACACCACTAGTGTCAGTTGTGATTTTTAACACCTACACCATTTCCGGTCTACGGTTATGTGAAGTTATGACGTTTGAATTAAACTATAATGTCCGTCAGTAGTGATTTGACTTGTCTCTCTCCCTCTTGTACAGGTGGCAGCGGTGTGCCAAGGTTTCGTGAGAACTCGAGAGTTTTGCGCGCGCACGTGAGTATGACTCAAATTCATGTCATGTTGGCAAGGTGGGTCTTTCCAGTCTGATAGGTGATGCTGACAAACACCTGAAACCAGGCAACAGCCGATACACACACCTGCCAACACGTTAAGGGAACACTTCACACTCAAGTTGAGGAAATGAGGGACACAGTATGTTTGTACGGAAGTGATTCACATGTAGGAAATATCTGCCAGGAAGTACAAAGTCCTGCTATGCTAAACTAAGCATGTGCACACATGGATGGATGCGTTTGTAACTGCAGATCTTTTCTCCTTTTCAGGAATCTGTGGTAGATTTAATAAGTGGACGCCCCAGCCCAAGATCTTTCCTTGATGTCTTTACCTCTGGCATACTTGGTAAGATATGATGTGCGCTGATGAGCATTGGGCAGTAACTGTATTCTCTCCATGAAATATGCCGTCCACTCGGAAGCGGAGTCCTTATTAAAGCCACGTCAGTCATAAGAGGAAGCTGTAGATGAAGGAAATGAGAAGTTAAACAAGGATTTTTAACATTCAAGTCGTTACCTACTCGTCCCCGTGTCAGTCGAAACTCCACTGACATTTGTAGGACCGCCAAACACAGCGAAGAACAGTTAGCCCCTCGTAGTTCTGTATCAGTCTTTTTCCAAACTGTTCCATCTTTTTACAGCTCCAAAAAGCATAAAATGACCATTAAGTTTCTCCAAACAGCTTGTGCAGCATAATCCAAGCCAAACGATCGCACCGTGGGTCCAAAAGTCCAATATGTACCTCATTATGTCCTATATTTTCCTCGACAACATTGTTTTGTTGTGGAGCACAACAACAGTCCCTACAGCAGCGAGCAGAGCGCTGTAGCGAGCGTGCAGGACCAGAGCGTTGTCAATAAGGAAAATATAGATAATGAGATAATGATAATGAGGTAAACACTAGAGTTTTGGACTCGATGCGGCCGTTTGTCTATAAAACTCTTGGATTGGCTGCACAAACTGGAGAAATTCGATGGACATCTTTTTTTTGGGAGCTTGGATGCCTGGTGACGGTGTTTGGTCCTTTTAAGCCTCGAGACAAATGAGATATTGATTGTGCACAAGGGCAAAAACTCACGCGCACATAGGTGTTCCTAATGTTTTGCAGACTGAAAGTAAGTCGGGTCATTAAAATGTTAATTCTCAGCTACAGCTCAGTGTGTGAATAAAGACTCGGACACATCACAGGTTCAGGGCTTGATGCACTCAATGTTTTCCATCTATACTAATATATTCTTATGTGGTCTTTATTGCACTGTAAGCTTTCCACTTAATGGTTTATCACAGGTCTAATAAAAAGGGAACAACAGGTAATAAAATAATAATGGATGACATGGCTTCCCCTTGTGTGTGTCTGTTGTTCACAGAAATATCTTTTACCAGACGGAGAGCAGTTAGCGGCGAAGTCCTACTACAGCTCATACCGTGTGTGTGTTCACATTGCCCATCAAAAGTTTGAGGACACCTTTTATTTTATTTTTAAACGCTTAATAAATAAGCATGTTTTCTTTGTCGGTTTGTAATAACTTAACCCCATTAAAGACTAACTAGGTTTACTTTGAAGAAATGAAATCATACATGTAAATATTTGTGACGACAACACTAAAACAAACTATATTCAGCACAATGGAAAACCTTCTGTTCATACCAAAGAGACAGTTTGATGAACAGGAAGCGGAGTGTTGGATAAATAGACCGTATGAGGAAATGGGTATTTTATGTTGAGGAAAGCATCGCAGGCACCGAAAAATAACAAGAGACTAGAGAGGCACTCGGAGAGCGCAGACCTCCGCCGAGGCCAATTGCTTGTTCGTGAGTCGGAACCGGATCCCCTCCAAAATTTAATGGGTTCTTCCTCGGCCCGTGCTACACCCTTCCACAGAGTTTCATGAAAATCGGGCCAGTAGTTTTTCCGTAATCCTGCTGAGAGACAGACAAACAAACAAATGGCACCGAATACATAACCTGCTTGGCAGAGGTAAAAAATCAACTTTGAAAATTTATAAAAGGCACGATGTCCCCAAACTTTTGATGGGCTGTGTGTGTGTGTGTGTGTGTGTGTGAGAGTGTGTATAAAACAAATACATATATACTTTCCCCCTGTTCTGTACTGCTGGAGAGATGATTGAATTTCAAAACCACGCTTGATCAAGTTCAAAGTGTTTGTAAATCACTTAGCAAAAACAGAGATGAAACAGATTTTGTTCTTTTTGAATATTTTGATTAAAAAGAAAACTCTTTTGGGGGGCGATGGTGGTGTGTTGACCTTCAGACCACTTTGAAAAGAGAGCTGGGATGACCGGATGACACTCGTTCTGACTTTCTGCCGCCTCATTTGTCTGTCGTACTTTGCAGGTTTCGATTTCAGTTTTTTAAGGGCCTTTGATGCCAATCTGGAGGATGACATCATATATTCTGACAGCGACGAGGACGATGAGCCGGACTGTTTTTATTCGCAGAGCGCTGCTCAGAGGCCTTTAGCTCCACACCCACGGATAAGACAGCTGACTCAGGAGGTACAACTCACACTTTTGTTTAAAAATGAGGAGGGATGGGACGATACGCTTATCTCACGATAACGATTCGATACGCGACATGTGGTTCACGATTCAATACAACCACGATACGATGTGATAAAAGTTCAATGACAACAAAGTCTGACTGCAGAATTATGTTTAGTTTTGAGACACAAATCTTTCTAGCGATGGCATTGGCTGCTAGAATGTAAACAACAATTTTAAAATATTACAAAGTGCAAATAATATAATTTGGATGGAGAGCTTCTGAAACTATGAAGCGTCTCATTTGTGATCACTACAGCAGAATAAAATGGAGCTAATATCACAATTCATTTTCCTGCCCCACGATACATATTCTCACATTTTTGGATTGCAGTATATTGAATTTTGATATATTGTCCCATCCCTAATTATGATTACTTATGAGGGTACTTTTAAAAAGGCTGCTGAGTAACTGAGGTCCTTGCTTGGCAACATGATGACTTTAAAGAGATTTAATGAACTCCAGGCGACGATGCTTTTGTCATCAAAACTGCAAAATGTTGCGTTATGTAAATTAACGCTTCATTTCCATTTTCACGGTGTAATTTTAATCGCATCCACATTTTCCAAAAGCATACTTTCTTTTTCCAGGAGGCCGATCGACATGCAAAGGAATTGTTGGAGGACGAGGAACGGCGTAAGGACAAAACTGAAAAGAACAAGCGCAAAAAAATGGTCGGTGTCGGCACAGAAATTATGATAGAAATGAAACTTGAACTATGGTTTTTTCCTCTGGCTGCAGGTCATAAACATTTTCCTCTCTCTCCTTTTTTTACAGCGTAAAAAAGAAAAGAAACGATTAGAGAAGGAGAATGCAGTTAAAGAGCTTGTACCTGTAAGTCTGTCGAACTCATATTGGTGTGTTTGCTCACGTGGAATAAGTGACACGAAGGCATTTAGCAGACGCTCTTAGCCAGAGTGACATACAATGAGACTACCAGCATTATACACCAACATTACAACAAGTAGGAAGGGGTGCAAAGGTCAAAGAGAATAAATAGAAATCCTGTATCCCTACAATGTTAAGTGCTTTATACAGAAATAAGAGCGGGGCAGTTATAAAGTTTAATACCATTCTGTGTCTTCAGGAGGAAGAACTAGGCACGTCCGAGGCTTCAGAAAATCAGGGAGAAAATCATATTATTGAAAGTAATGTGGAAGCGGAGGAGTCTGCTGCTTCTGCGCCTGGTGCAACACAACGTGAAGCTGTGGTCGCGGAGTGTAACAGCAGCAGCAGCAGCAGCAGCAGCAGCAGTACCTCAGGAGATGATGTTGTGAAGATGAATGGGGACGGAGACGGGGAGCCAAAGGTTTGTGTACGATGGAAACGTTAGTTTGTGCCACGTTATGTTTTAGGTGTGTTCGGTGTGCTCGTTTTATTTTGCAGCACTTGGGAACTTTACGGACATATTGCAGTGTTTTTATGACGAGATTAGGGAAGACATAATGTCCCCCCGCAAGCATCTAACAGATGTTGCACAACGAGCACAACATTTTCACAATATGATATTATGGAGCAGCAAAAAATCAAGTAAACAGCTGTGAATTGATAGCAGAAAGATATTTATGTGCAGGCAGCAGCTGTGGACGGCTACAGATCTCCAGTCCTGTCAAACATCTGCTCCACGTCAACATGTGTGCTGCGGTCGATCCATATGTCTGCTCATGATGTCGTCTCTCTTGAGCCTTCATGACACCGGAGTAGACGACGACGATGAACCTGAAAATGAATAATGAAACCGCCTGGCTGGCTGGTTTCTTTTTTTCCTCTACAGGATCTGGATTCGAATAATTCATTTGTTTCTACGGCTGCGTTTGCGGCCCAGGAGCCACCGGACCAAACGCCCGCAGCACAGAGGAAGGGGAAGAAAAAAAAGTTATTGGTAGTTCAGCAACCCGAGGAGGAGAAGTCCGACGTCGTGGAGGAGCCTGAAGTTCAAAAGAAGAAGGAAGGGAACCAAAACATTGTAAAAGAGGTACTGTGGGAGTCGTGGGTGCAGTTTTTAATGTGTATGTGTACTCAAATCAAAACAAAATCATAATTTGTGGGGTTAGACAGAACAATACGTCTTTAGTAAACACAGAGACAGAAGGAGGGAGATGGAGAGAGTTTGATCTGAAGAAGCAGCAGTCTTTGGTGTTACTGTTACTCCAGACTTCCTCTACAAACTTCTGCAACCCACAGAAAGATCTGACCCGATTCCATGTGAAAATGTGCAAAAATCAAATGACAAATACTCAATTTACTCGAGTCTCAACTGTCTCTCAACTGTTTGGCGAGCAGAATCGTCCATTCCTGATCGAACCCAATCACCGTCTAATGTGCTGATACTAATCTTTATAGAAAATGATGGAGGCCAATGTAGAAGATTGTGAGAAAAGAAGCAGAGAACTTGCCGGTAAGTAATATTTTATATTATTATATTTTCTGTGTGGTTATGACAAGGAAACAGAAACTTTGTACTGAACCAGACGCAACTTTCTCCTCCTCCGTTTCCCCTCCAGGTATCGGAAATCGCTTGGCCGCTTCCGGACAGTTTGAGGTGGCGGTGAAATGCTTTACCGACGCCATTAAATACAACCCAAAGGAATTTAAGTGAGTAACACGGCCTTCACATCGACCCCAGCCTCGGTGAAGCACCCCAGCGGTGACCGTTAATGACCAACGTATTATATTTACTCCTCCTTTCAGGTTATTTGGAAACCGGTCCCTTTGTTATGAGAGGATGCAGCAGTATGAAAACGCTCTTATGGACGCCGACCTCGCGCTCTCCATGCAGCCGAACTGGATAAAAGGTTTATTTAGGAAAGGGAAGGCTCTCTGCGGGCTGAAGGTAGATCACTCTTCTTCTTTCCCCAGTTGATTGTGCTTCTACTGTGTTGTCTACTTTGTTTCATCATCAGTGCTTCCAGATATTTGTGATTCTTGCAACTGTGTAATGTTTTCTCAAATTGATAGTTTCTCTGAATGTTGCAACTGGCTTGACATTTTGACAAAACCACACCTAATATGAAACTCGCAGTATTAATAAAACTTATCAAGCAAATATTTATGACTAATAAAATATTATATTATATATATATATAATATAATAAATATTTATGACCCTAGATATGCCAAGTTTTGATAATTTTTATTTATATATAACATTTATTCCTTAATTTATTGATGCTCTTTTCCTTTAATTCTCTTATTCCTATTTCTGTTGCTTTATTTCTTTCCTTCGCTGCTCTTTTCTCTGTAAAGCAGCTCCACAGACGCAGCGCTTGTTTTTGAAAAGCGCTATAAAGCAGAAATATTGAAAAATGATCAGAATAAAATTGATGTTTGCAGCGTGTGATCATATAGGTGTGTGATCTTCAGTAAATTTAAGTATATTTTTGTTTGCCAAGTCAAGGATTCTTTATTTCAGTCCCAGAAAAAACCCTGGAGTCACTCAGGAGATAAACATTAAGAGTGTTGTGTTCTGTTATTTACCGGTTCTAATTTATTAACTCCCTCACCTGCTGTCTGCTGCTTCCCTCTGTTTGCGTCCCCTGCAGAGGTACTACGAGGCCTCGCTGATCTATAAGGAGGTGTTGAGGCTGGACGGCTCGAGCGTTGAAGCCACACAGGAGCTGAAGCGAGCGCAGACCTTACACCTCATGGTAGGAGAAACCAGCGTCTGTTAAAACTAAGAGCATAATAAGAGAGATGGATGCCAACTTTTCTATCCAACGGATTACAAAGTTCAAGTTCATTAGTTTACCAAGCAAATATGATTTTAGTTTATTTTAGTTTTCTTTTTTAGAGGAGGGAAAAACCTCTGAGTTCTAACTGGTTTCCTGCCACAGTGGAAAACTGATTGAGATCAAGTAGAAAAATTTGGCAAAATCCAACAACCGGCTTGTAGCTCGTGTTGAAGCTGCACTAGGCAACTTCGCACGTTGGCAGCTCCAAATGGCAGCGAGAGGAAACCGAAAAATTTGAGCTAAAATACCCAGAAGCCCTGGGCCGTGAGGTCAGTAAACGTCTCACACTCGCTCATGTAAACCCGCCGGCCGTTTTGTGATGCTTTCACACAAAGTAAGA
>OMOV01101055.1:0-11208 GCA_900312565.1 Beryx splendens | reverse complement strand
ATTGCATGTTGAGAGTGATACCTGTAAGAGATTAGAGGAGCAGGAGAGATTTGGAGTGCTTTCAGTGTTATCATGCTTGGGATAACTTCAAAAATATAAAGTACCTTCAGGTCCATGTATAAATTACAAATCATTGCTCAATGCATCTTGTATAAACAATAATGCCTTGTGTGTCATACTTTACATTGTTTGAGCACTCCGCATTGCACTGTTGTCCTTGGTTTCCAAATGCACAGCAGGCTACATTCCCAAATGCAGACAGTACATTGGAACTGGTTTAATGTGATTCGTCAACAGGAAGATGCAGGACTTTCACCCAGCTGACCAAAATAAAATACAGTTGTATTATTCATTGTTACCAGCTATATGCAGATTATCTGGTCTTTTGAAATAAAATCATTCAGCTATCAATTTTGCATTATCTTAAATGTTAATTGCTAGCTTCTGTCGTAAGTTAACATTAGCATGATAGCTTGAGTGTGATCATGTGCATGCCCAAAGGCTCGAACTGGCCTGTATGCTCTCCTGCTATTCCTGTCTATTTCTTTCCAAAGAAGACATGAGATACGCTCACCATTACAGACCTAGCCATGGGAAATGTTTTGTGATCTTCATCCTTCCCCTACGCACAGTTAGTGAGATTATAAACTGATTCCTGACTGTCAGTACTGCTCTCTAAAAATGAAACTGTAGCCTATGGCCCTGTTCGTTTAGGATTTGCCCTGATAGAAGTATCATGATCTACAGCTGTGGTTATTTTGAAACTTTTCAGATATTAAACTTCTAGTTATACTGTTACTTGCCAACCTAAGCACCCTGACACCTTTCTCCTTCACACTGCAGATCGTCACAATGCAGAGAAGCCCAGTGGTTGCCAAGATGCCCTCCATCGAGGTCCTGTCCAACACCAGTTTGAGGACAGCAGGGAACATTGTCTCTGACATCCTGGAAATCACCTGTTCCTGGAGCTTTGCCTCAAGTAGGAGAGAGTACATGATGGGGCCATTACCGCTGGCAAGACTGGTCATTTAACCAGCTCCTTCCAAATTACTCTGCAACACCTTGTCAACAAGCCTTTCAGCCCCACCACAGTCTTCCTGGCACCCTAACACCCACCCAGCCAAAGTCACTCACATACACACACACACAACACACACACACCAAAAGGCTCTTGATGGGATCCTCACATTCATAGAGTTATATTTCAGCCAGTGAGGTAATGTAAAATTGATAAATGTATTGATTTTTTTGTTTTTTAGCTCTAAAAATAAATAATATTTAATGTAAGCTAGCTCACGACTGTATGGCTGTCTGGCTGTACGGCTATTTTGGTCAGCTGAGTCCTGCTTCTTCCTGTTGATGAGTCACATTACCCAGTGCCAATTTACAAGTCTGTGATTAGGAAATGAAACCAAGAACAACAGTTCAATGTGGTGAGTTCAAACAATGGAAGAAGAACATATAACACACAAGGTAGTATCATTTACAAGATGAACACTGAGCAATGATTTATACGTTATACATAGACTATACCTTCATTTTGTTATTCTACCAGCGCCCTGTCAGCTTAACAGGCTGCAGTGAATTTGGGCCACCGTTTAGGGTTAACACAATGACAGAAAAGCTGCAAATGTAATAGCCATTATTATAATGGCATTTTAAGCCTTTATTTATCCAGATTATTGTTTTGGTGAGCATGCATCTTTTTCAGCACTACACTGTCTCTTAAAGTTTCACACATTAGCACATTAGAGCTGCGAAGTACAGCCACAGTCTGCTATTGTTGGATACTGAGCAGTTCTTTCAGAGCAATACGTGGTTGAGTGCCTTGCTCATGGATACCTTGGCTGAAGGAGGGGCGAGTTTGATTATTCAATTTCTCCACTCAAATTTTCCGAGCCAGTCCAGGGATTTGAGCATATGATCATCCAGTCTCATCAGCCAGCCTGCCTTTCTAACCTGGAGGCTATCACTTCCTCTTTGCCCTGTTATTTCCTAATATGGAGCAAATACAGCAAAAACATTAGTTACCCTGTTAGCAAACACTAGGGCACAGAGAGGACAAATGTCTTATTTTCCCCATTAGCAAATATGTCATTGATCTTTAGATAATGTCTCAGAAGTACAGTGAGTTATTTCTGAGACAGTGAGTTTGGGTAAAGGAAAGGGGGCAGAAAGGGCCAGTGCCAAAGTGGCTGCTACCCTGAGGTCTTCTGAGGACTTCTGGGTAAACTTGTCCTAAATAACTGACAGTAGACTGATGGATGTACAACAGAACTGGGGCTATTATTGGACACAAGGTGACTTCTACAGGGCTATTTTCCTCAATCCTCTTCGCAGGAGTATTCTCATATCTGGTGCATCTGATGAACAGAGGAGATGAGACCTCTGAGAGGGCTATCCATAAATGGCTCCAATGAAAGATTAGCACTGAAGTTGTTGAAAAAAATAAGGAAGTACGAAATCAACCAATCAAAAAAGTTCAAGCTCCCAGCGTGAGACAGTGATTGGTTCTTAAGAACACTTGGGTGAATAATCTTTTCTAGGGCATTGCGCTGACATTGTGATGCTAGCGCTGGGACATATGGGTTGGTGTTTCTCAGGGGCTTGCATGCATGACAAAAAATAGATCTCTTAAAACTTTGTTGCTCATGAGGCATGATAAGCACATTGGGATTGTATTCTAATAGAATCATAACATGCATGACAGCCTAGAATCTGGGTTGCTCAAAGTAAAACCTTTCATATGGTTGCAATGACCAATGGACTTTATTGCACATTTTTGTTTAAATCATCTAATTAAAATAAAAAATATTCTTGTAAAGTTCATGATGTGAATATCTCATTAAATGAGTTTTATCAAGTAGCACAGGATTGACTGGTTGGTAAGTCCAAAATAGTAAATCTTCCACTCAGGCGTAAACGTGTAAAACCAAAGGACGTTTGCATTCCTCTACAACCCCTGTGAGCATTCCCTCATGACTGAATTTTACCTCATTAATCTCTATGCATGAATCTCCCATGCACACACTGTATACCTTGTACTGTGTGTGTGGTAAATATCCATCATCATTTCACAGTGTCTAAATTTTCCCATTTTATTTGCTCTAATCCCTTGCAGTGGGCCAGAGAACAGAGAGGAGCAGAGAGAGAGTTGAGGGAGAATAATGCCATTTCAGGATAGGCCTTATTTAATTTACTGCAGGTCGATGGAGGTTCTCCAATTGCCTCTCCCGGATTAATAAGTAACCCACACGCGCTGTCCATCACTGTCCATCTCCCATTAGGCCTCTGAAATGGGGGCCCAAATTGCCTGGCAAGGTTGACTCTGATGGAAAACGCACTCTCTCGCTCCTTTTCTCTCTCCATTGCCATCCATTTCCCTCTCTCGCTTTCCCCTATTTGCTACAGTCTGGCTCAACCTCATATCAGGTTTCATTTTCAAGATCTACACGCAGGAAAAACAAAAGCTACTGTATTAAAAACACATGTCCAGCGATAAACGTGTTGTGATGATGAGAAGAAGTTCACCACTCGAAGTCATAGTTTTAATGCCTGTAAAGCCATTTTTCACCCATACAATGTGTTCTCCCCTCACCTAATGGCTTTTTGACATGATGTTTTATTTCATGATCAGCAATAAATGTGCTCAGTATAGGCGGAAATAGTAGTGGATTGTAGGTGAATTTAGCCAGAGCTTGCTCCAGAAAACCACAAAACCCCAGTCTGTCATGTTACAGTGTCAACAAAAGGTGCTATCTGTACCTGGAAATGTGATGCCTGGGAATGTATCCAGTCTCTGAGGTACAGTAATGCCATTGAAGAAGAGGCATGCACCTTTTCACTGGTCACTCTTTCACTGCTCCGCCACCACACTATGACTGAGTGGATCCTCCTCCTGTCACTGTTTAGAATATAAATTCAGTTTTCTTTGGAGGATGTGCAGGGGATGATAAAGTCTGCATGAAATGAACTACCATTACTTCTACTTCCTGGAAAATAGAGTATCTTTATTGGTGGAGTAAATAAAATTTTGAACCAGTAAAATCATCACAGATTTTTAAACAAAAATCAACACCCTCCTATCAAATAAAAACGCTTTTCTCTCCCTTCTCTCCCATTGGCTTACACATTTGAATGATCCCTCGCTGCATTATGTCCCGCCCCAACACTCTGTTTCAACAGGAAATACATCAAATCAAGAAAGTTAAGATGCTTACAGGCTTAAATTAGCTTTCGTACAAAACTGGAAAAAAAACTTTCTTTCTCAGAATCAGAATCAGAATCAGAATGCTTTATTGTCATTGTATGTACACATACAATGAGATTGTATCTCCCTTACAGTGCAAATAGAGTATATAAATATAAAATATACCTATATAAAATATAAAATAGAAAAATAGTGAAATAAAAATAAGATTAAATCTAAAATAAAATTAAATCTAAAGTGACATAAATATATATACAGTAAACATACACAGTAAACATACACAGTAACAGCCATAAACACAGTACCAGCAAGAATGGGAATCGAAGGATAAATAATTAAAACGGATGGCCATAACATTAACCTGTCTTATTGTTGAGTTATCAAGGACACTTTTGTGTTTTTGTGTTGAGAAATGTTAAAGATATCATTATAATCGACAGTGAGGAAAAGGTTTCAGCGATAGCAGCGTCCGTATGACCATAGCAACGAAAACGTTGCATTCAAACAATTTTCTGGCGGCACCTGAAAGTATCTTCACAATAACTGACAAACTAAACATCATATTCACTGAGCGAAGATTATGAAAATAAAATGTGCATTTCTTGCTGGAAATGTTATCAAGACGCATTTTAATGCTGAAACTATCTTAGAGCCTTGCATTTTCCACCGAGAATAAAAGGAATGGCAGCCATTTTGCTTGTTTTTGCAGAAGGAAACTTGGCAGTCACGTGACGTGGATGCAGGCCAATAGAAAAGAAGAGGCCAAAAAAAATGTAGGCATCTCACAATTTTAGAGCCGTTATTGTGAAACTAATACGTTTTGCACTGTGGACCAACATAGCTATTACACATTTTGATGTGAGACTGGGTTGGTGTAGCAAGGTATTTCTACATATGATGCAAGGGCATATTAATTAAAAGTCAACAATAACTTGTCAAGCCCAGGGCAACACCAGCCAGTGTTTTGGTCAAATAACCATCTCCTTTGTTGAATTCCATTAGCAGCTGCTGTTGTCAAATTTTTTTTGCTTGGCACCCATGATGCACTCACACAGTGGCATTTTGGATCGTGTGCAGGCCTCAGTCCTGCACCCCTGGCTATTCAGAGTCATTAACCAATAAGGAGGCAATGCGGGAGGTTTCTGCGACTTGTGTAATTATTTACAATAGCTGTGTCTAATTGTTAGGTTTTCCTTGCCAGTGAGAAGCTGGCTTGTTCCTGAAAGAAGGAAGCAATTTCACCTGTTATTTGAGCCTAACCATGTGGCCTATGAAACGAGGCCTCTCATGGTGTTCACAAATCAGTTTTACATTTGTGAACTGTCCTCTGATGTCCCTTGGTTCAGAGATCTGCACATTATGTGATTGCGAGAGCTCACTGTGCTCTGCTCTGGATCTGATGTGGACGCCTGCAGGAATCAACATAAGAAAATGTAATTTCCTTTCTGAGCCCCTGCAGATAATCAATCCATTGTATTCCAAGCATGTAATTTGACTGTATAACACAAGAGTCCATTATTGCTGGTGAGGAGAGTGTGGGAGCAAAAAATGTATTGTCATTAAAAAGGCAGTGATCCCTCAAAACATGTCATTTGGAAGCTTTACCTAGTCTATTATGGTATTGGTGGAGCCAAATATAACAATGCTGGTTCATCTGATGTGAACTAGACTGCGGTAACTTAAATGTATGTGCTAAATGATTGGGTTGGCATGGCCTTCAGCCTTTAGTGCAAGCTGCGAGAACATACTGTACAGTAGGCTACAGCACAGATGCATCCTGTAAATACATTAATTCTGACAATGTCAGAGATAAAACATCCTATCGCTTTTTGGGGGTATGATTCTTAGTGCTGTTTCATCTTCAATGCATAATGACAATGGGTACAATCATTTTTACTAATTCACACCCGCCGTGACAGTATTCAAAAACTGTGTCCAAACTTAATGGTCAGTCAGTTTGTTTTGCAAAAGTACATGCGCATACTTTTTGTTCGATGGGCTTTGTTAGAGTAAGTAACGACACAGCCTTTGAATTAGATAGGTGTGTGTGAGCGGCTCTGTGACGGCAGATAAAATGAAGGTGACTGGTCAAAGCAGCTGAGTCTTATCTTTGTGAGACAGCCTGGCTGGTAACATGGCTGGATTTTAGAGCAGAATGACCCAAACATTCACCACCACTCCTTGGATCCCAGTTGTCCTTTACTACTGATTCAGATAATTGCATTTGAAGAGTTCTGTTCCAAAAGGAAATAGAAAAAAACAAACATGACCATTACCTGCAAAATTGTGAGCATTTTGGCACCCATTTACCTAAGTTACATATTACCCTTTAAGAAGCTCTATCATTTGTTTAAAGCTCAAAATACACCATTCTTATCAGCCTAAATTACAAAGTGGGGCTGCCTGCAATAGAGAAGAGCATCCCATCCCTTTCTAATTGAGAGCCAGTAGATTCACCCTATTCACCCAAATTAAATTACGGGGTCAGGAACAGCAGTGAGTGAGTGCTCCATCAAGGAAACTCGACTCACCACAAAGATCTTTTGCCTCTCTCGTCCCTTTGGTATCCTTTGGTATAAAGCATCACAGACCCGCTGGGTTGGTAAATATGAACATGAGCTGAGTGCAGTTTACTGATGTCATGTTGCAGGATTTCTGGGTATTTAAGTTCAACTTTATCCAAACAGTTTCCTCTAACTGCCATTTGGAGCCACCAACATGTGTTGCCTAATGTGGCTTAGAAAGCTTACAAAGTTGCCTAATGTAGCTTTTAATTTTTACCATCAATCATTTTGTGAGAGTAGGTTTTATATTTTTTTCAATGGTGGAAATCTCATTTGGTGAGTGAAAATGTTCTATTATTAGCACTAATGTGACAAATACATTATGTTTATGCTCTCAGGGCATGATTTAGAGTTCGGAATCTGTGCTGCAGATTGAGTTGTGCACATTTGAGAAGTTATTTAGACAAGATGCTTCCAGTATGTAAAGTGAGGATGGAGGGTCTGACCTTGTTTTTACAGTATGTTTGTACAGTTCTCTCAGCTTGCACTTAAATTATGGGAAGGTTAGTAAGCTAAGTTGTAAATCTTTCTGAGGGTTGAATCACCTCTATTTTCAAAATGTTGACTGACAAATTTAAGGTCAACTTTTTCCAAAATGTATATATACACATATGTATGTGTATATATATATATATATATGTGTGTGTGTGTGTGTGTGTGTGTGTGTGTGTGTGTGTGCGTGCGTGTGTGTGTGTATTTTTGCTATGAAACCTGCCACATAAAATAACATGAAATAACTGTATATAATTTTACATGAAAATTTAGCACGCATTACTCGCCTACCTGAGGAGCAGAATGCACCGTGAGTTACAAGCGAATGAAAGGATGACAGAACCTCTGTGTCTGTCTGAACTCACAAAGCATTTGTCAAAAAATGTCGTCACAAAAGGTCACAGTCTTAGCGCAGTGATCCTCTTTTCAACCAATGGGAAGCTTTCTGAGGAAGCAATGTATTAACAGAGGCTTCAGCTACCAAGCTCCTCCTGCATCAAGTAATCCACCTAAGTTCAAGCACACGTGCCCCGTCAGAGGTTGATCCCTGACAGCCTGGCCGATCCGCTATACCTTCGATATATAACAACTCAGCCCCCACACCTCCCCTCCCTTGCATCACGTCCAGGAGATATCGAACACTTAATAAAACACACGCACAGGGGCTCAAATGTCACCGTCCTAAGCAGGAACCTGTCAATACCTCCCTGACCTTTCTCTGTGTTTACCTTTGTAGGATATCAGGCTAGGAGGTACAGAATAGAAGGCATACAGAAGAGTCATGCTGTGCAGAAGGAAAGGGCTTGGTTGGTTGGTGGGTGGTGGTGGTGGTAAGGTGGGGGCATGAGGAGTAATAAAAGCTAGCATGGCCTTAGGGGAAATATGCAGAAACTGGAAAATAGCAAGTCAATCTCAGCTTCCAAGAGCAGCAGCCTGAGTCCTTTTGATTCTAATCAAAGGACAGTCAGTCATTCAGTCTTTCTTTCCTTGCTTTGTTCAGCAGTGCAAGCAGCTGGAGGTACTGTAGAGGTGGAACTTGAAATTTTGGCCGCACTTTCTCTGCCATGGTTGTGCAAGTAACTCGCTAGCTTTAGCAATTTAGCTCTAGCTTTGTGGAAGACGGACACATGCAATGAACGCACGGGCAGAGTGCGCGCAGGTAGGCAAGTACATAGGTAGACAGGTAGGTAGTCCGTCCAATCATTTCATTTGGTCTGAATGAAATGATTGGACGGGGTTATTTCAGGACTGCAACAGCCACAGATACCGAATTTTTTTCTTTTTATTGTCAGAGCATTTGATTTAATGATTGCTGTCGGGATGTACAGAGAATTTCAACAAATATAACAAAAAATGCTTCTAAGATAAATTACCTACCCTAGTTTTAAGAGTCTGTTAGGAGTGCAGATGTAGAGCCAGTGCAATTTAACATATGACTGTGTTTGTTCATGCAGTAATGTCATCTGATTTACATTTCAAATTTATTTATTAACCATTTTATCAATCAATTCAATGTCTCCTTTACACCCAGAGCTGCTCATTAGGTGTCGTCGATGCTCTTTAATTGTAATCAATTTGAAAATAACAAATTAAACTGCAGCAACTACTCAAAATTATCATGTAGAATTATAAGTTTTTTTGCAGAATTATAGCAGAGAATACATACCGAATCCAATTACCCATCCAATTACTGAAATGAAAATAAAATGGCTGCTCCCACCTATCTCCACACTGTGGAAATGAAATACAGAATGAATTTGGCTGAAATTATAACAGCTTATCTTTTCCTTTGAGTGATCAAGGAGGTCTCACTCACTCTGCATTTTCATTACTATTTATAGTTGTTTGTATTTATAGACTGTTTTCCAAAGGTTCATCATGGTTCCAGGGTATTTAAGAATATAATAACCATTATCACTACCTACCGCTCTGTCTCTCTCTTTCTTGGTGGCGAGCGGTGGCATCATTAAGATAGTGAAGATTAAAGCAGTGTGGGATTAATGGACCCTCTCCACCGTAGGACAAAGGTGGTCCAGGAGCCCAGGATCACAGGTAATGAAGGAGCAGTGTGAGTTATGAGTCCACACTGGGCCAGGCGGATATATTTGGAGAGCAGGAGAGTGGTCAGTGTTGACTTCATCACCCCTGTGGTAAAGATTGATATCTACAGCCTACGCCCCGCTTGGAAACAATGACATCTTTCACCCTGGACTGTATAAACTTTACTCCGTGTAATTTCGCCATTCAGCAATAGTGGCGAGGATTTCTATCTGATGTAATGGTCCTCATTTGGCTCGGTTGACCAGGCCATTGTTGTCTGGGTGAGGGTTTCAAATGCCCTGCCGGAGGGAATTAGTTTGGAAAAAAACACGTAAAGATTTCTACTTAGAATGCACTTTTGTAGACAGGGTTTTTTTATAATTTAATTTTTTATTTTATACTCATTGTGTTTGCCTGAGGGTGGTGCAGTGTTTAACACTGCTGCCTCACAGAAAGCCTGGATTCGATCTCTGGCCCCAGTCCTTCCTGTGTGGAGCGTGGGTTTTCCATAGGTTAGGGTTAAAGTTTGGGTTAAACTCTGGTTCCCTCCCACATCCCAAAGACATGCGATTCAGATGGTTTGGACACTAAATTGCCCACATGTGTGTCTGTCTGTCTGTGTTCGCCCTGCGATGGACTGGTGACCTGTTCAGAGTGTCTCCCCACCTTTAACCCAGTGTACGCCAAGCTAGGCTCTTGCCTGCATCCTGAAAAGGATGAGGAAAAAATGAAAGTATCTGCCTGTTTTCATAAATCATCACATCGGTCCTGTGTACATGTTTGCTTGTATCAATGTGTACACTGCTGGTCAAAGGGTCTTAGCACGTTCTCTCTCTGATCAGTAAGGATGTGACATTTGTTGAACATTTGCTGAGAGGCAGAAGACCCATCTGTGCACTGTGGTAGCCATCAATGACGTGACCAAATCAAAAGGAAAACCTAGTAATTGATTCTCTAAGCAAGGAGAAAGGACTGGGGTGTTTTTCCAGTGGATTAAACAACAATGTCTTTGAAGGCAACACAGTGTATCATCATGCTTTCCCAATTTGTTTAGGCAGGTCAATTAAAAACAAATTCTTATTTACAGTGATGGCCAGGCAAGAGGTCAAAAGGACGTCTTGAAGGGTAAGGGGAAAGTGATAGAGAGAAAAAAAAATAGTGAAGCAAGCAAAAGAGACTCTGTGACACAGGTGTTAAAAACCATGATATGGGGGGCGCCCGGGTGGTGTAGCGGTGTATTCCCTCGCCTCCAACATGGGGGTTCGCAGGTTTGTGCCCCAGTGTTACCGCTGGCTTGGTCAGGCATTCCTACAGACACAATTGGCCGTGTCTGCGGGTGGGAAGCCGGATAGGGATATATGTCCTGGTCGCTGCACTAGCGCCTCCTCTGTTCAGCGGGGAGGGGAACTGGGCGGAATAACGTGTTCCTCCACACGTGCTACGTCCTCCCGGTGAAACTCCTCACTGTCGGGTGAAAAGAAGCGGCTGGTGACTCCACATGTATCGGAGGAGGCATGTGCCAGTCTCACCCTCCCCAGATCGGCAGAGGGGGCGGAGCAGCGACCAGGACCGCTTAGGCAGGGGAACAGTTGGATAGCCAAATTGGGTGAAAAAGGGGGAAAATTCGAAGGAAAAAACAAAACAAAACCATGATATGGAATACATACAACCCAGAGGAAGAACACAGACCAAACAACCAAACAAACCAAATTAAAATTACAAGTCATGAAAGCAAAACAAACGCATTTGATTGGGCAGTTAAAGGGCTGGGATGCAGTTTCAGGTGTGTGTGGAACATCTCTGCAATAAGAGTCCTTAAAAGCAGCGAGGGAGATAAAATTGTCCAGTTTCACAATCATTTTCAGTGCGTTTACATTGAACTAAATGGAACTACGTCATTTC
>OMOV01101049.1:0-10689 GCA_900312565.1 Beryx splendens | reverse complement strand
AAAACAAAAGTGTATCGTTAGCGGTGGACATGAGACGCAGAAAGCCTTAGAGAAACAAATGGGAAAACATCTTCGTCTCTGACCTGATGCTGCTGCCGGGCTTCTTGAGGTTCTCGTTTGAAACTGCCTGCAAGTCAGAATTTTGTTTAGTACAATGAAAGGTATCGTGTTTGTCTTGGTGATACTGGTGCGGAAACGCTCTTGTATCAGACGGTTTCCCCGGTACACACTGAAACATCACACAGGGTTACCAGGCACCCGCAGAGAGCGTAAAGAGGAAGATATGCTAAACACATCGAACCTGTAAAACCCAGGGTTTCCAAACATCGCCCGCCATTTTTTCTATTTTTGGAGCTGCGCATTCACTCTTGCTCTCATAAACACATGGCAGCTTTGTGGCGGCCCGCCCACAATATCAACACTGACCGCCACAAATTCGCCACACCTGTATTCCTGCAGCACGGTGTCGGTCGGCTGGGCTTGGTTCTCCATGGCTCTCTGGTACACGGTGTCAGCCTGGTCGTTTATCCCCCGCTGTTCAAACTGCTGAGCCCAGGCCACATAGAGCGCTGCGGTCCTGATGCCGACGCCCTTACTGTGGATGTAACTATACATAGCGATGGGCTCAGGGTAATAATTTGCCTGCGACAAAGAGGTAAAATTAATTAACGTCATTGCGAGATTCTGGCAAGCTGAATAACATGAATTAGTTCAGGGGTGAAAGCCGATTATGTTATCAAAACCAAGATGAACAGCGTTTTTTGTATTCGGTTCAACAGTGACAAAATTACCACCACTGCTTGAGAAAAAGTGAAATTAACGGTATAATTTAGTCTAATTTCCACGAGACATATACCAGCCCAAAGTTTGGACACACCAGATGTTTCTTTATTTTTACTATTTTCCACATTTTAGAATAACAGTAAAGACATCCAAACTATGAAATAACACAAATGGAATTATGCAGCGACCAAAAAAAAGTGTTAAACAAATCAAAACTATCTTATATTATAGATTCTTTAACGCAGCCGCCCTTTGCCTTGATGGAAAGGCGAAGGCTTTGGAAAGAAATTCATAGAAAGGCACCAGCTGAGGAGCAGACACTGAAATTACCCACAAGCACCTCTGCTGTATAATCATTTACCGAGCAAATCACTTTGGGGAAACGTTTGAAAACCAGACTTACATATCTGATGCAGTAGTTCACGTATCTGATATCGTCTGCGTATCGCTCGACTTGCAGGAATCTCTGTACAAGTCGGTCCAACACCACCTGCATCCCGCTGGCATCGTCTGCGGGTAGTTTTCTCTCCAGGTGCTCAACAAACCTAGGACAGTGTTACGTGTCTGTTAGCTGGTTATTTAGTACTGTCTGTCTGTTGTCAGTCACGTGTACCTGTTCCCTGCTCTGTTACTCTGGTCAAATTACTCATAGTTCTTTTCACAAAACAAGTCGCTCAGAGAGACTGACAGAGCAACAACTGACAAACGAATGGAAACGAGGCAAAAACATGTCACAATATGAGAGCAAAGCCTGTATGTCTGTGTGTGTGTGTGTACATGTGAACTAACCACAGAAAGGGAAGAGCATCATTTAATAACAACCCTGAAACTGGGTGAGGAACCAGGTGAGACACCATGAAACTTTAATCATCCTTGTGGGGAAATTGGGTAAAAGTAGGTAACAAACACTCCAACTTTAGGCCCATATGCCAAGTGCCTGATCACTATGAACAGGACAGTTAGGTATGTTTTCGTTTTCATTACACACACACGCACACGCACGCACACACACACACACACAGACCAGGGGGCATCCACTTCTTAACTAACAAACTTGACCTCTCTTACAGTCAAGTTTGATCACTAGCCAGGATATCTGCAGGTTTCAGATTCAGAGAACCAAATTCAAGACTTTTAAGTTGGAATTGAATTTAAGAACCACACTTTTACAGCTGAACATGGCTAATGAAAGGTGGGAAGCTATGAAAGGTGGGGAGCTATGAATGTGTCAGTACAAGAAAAAGGACAACGGGAAATTAACTGGTAAGGTACATCAAGTTCAACTGTGTTTAGTAAAGCAGATAGGATGCATAACTAACCCTGTTCTGTCTTAATCTTACAGGGACCATGCAGCAGTCATCCCATGGTGAAAAAAGAAGACCCAATCACTGCATTTAAAACATTTTAATACTCCTTAAATGTAGATAATTTAATTTCAGACTTTGTAAGGATCCTGTCCAGCTCAGTAAAGTCCACTTCAGCTATCGTGGAAAATTTTGTTCTGTAATTTTTGGTTGTATTTAGTGAAACCCAGACTTCTCCACTGACCTGTCCCATGGCTCCAGCGGGTCGTCTCCTGAGTATGTGCTCACGCGGCTTTCAAATCTCCTGAAAGAGTAAATGTGCATGTAAGTCAATGCAGGCAAATTTAAAGAGTACAGGTGCCTACCATATTTAATAACAGTTGTTTAATTAACAGCTGTATCTTCTTTGATTCGCGTTAGCCGTGTGGCTAGTAGTTCCGCTAACCGTTAACACTAAGCTAGCCGATTTCCAAACAACACGGACTTACTGTAAAAACGTGGCAATATCCATTTTGCGTTTAGTTTTAAAAGATCCTCTAAAATGGCAAGCAATGAAGTCAGTGCTTCCTATCTAGCTGACTAGTTGGTAAACGTTAAGTTAACTCGGTTAGCTAACTTTAACTAGTTTCTGGTTTGTTGTTTTGCGAGCCGTTGTCTGTCAAGGAGGTTTAATCCGTCCGTGCCAACTACGTTTGAATTTCGCGCTCAGCCAATAGCAACGCGAGTTCTGTGCGTTCCATGGCGTCCTATTGGAAGACGAGCGCCAATCAGAGTGTGTATCGGCTCCACCCGTAATGATGCGTTCAAGTTATATGGGAATGGGAACAATCCTGAAAACTACCAAACGATTTCGGAGTGTTCACACGTACAAACCTCAGGTTCAGAATCCACGGAAGCCGCCAAAAGCCACGATTTAAGTTTTCTGTAGACGTTGGTTCCCCGTGATAACTAATCTCAGCTTTTTTTTTAGCTAATTTTTTTCTTCAAATTTTCGAGTTCATATTTCACAGAAAACTCCCATCATGTACACACACAGCTGTGTCCTGCAATAGTGTCTCAAGAGTTGTGCTCACCAACTTACTTATGTGACAATAGTTCATTTTGTTCATTTGGTCAGAAATGAATACATACACTTGGCTCTAGATATTTATTTGAGTGTGTATTTTCAGATAGTTTTTATGGCCGAAAAAACGACGCGAACGGTATTTCAAGGCTCTTACTACCAACCATTTTACAATAACACTTGAACGCATCATGGAATCATGAACGCAGACTCCCTAAAAACACGGCGTTTCACCCGGATGGGCGTGGTTTTGCAGGATGTAGCAGAGGTATGCGACGCTTCAGCCGCGACCGTCTCAGTCCGTGCTCTGAGTGAGACGTGCATGAGTTTTACACGATGGACGTCAGTTACATTAGTTTTTAGAAAATATAAAGGCACCAATGTCCAAGGAACCAATCTCAGACCAATCTAAAGGAACCACTGTCTGTGGAGCTCCCCCTGGCGTCACAAACACGACACAGCAACAATGTCGTGTGTGACACCGGGGCCCCCAGGGGCGTGCATCCCCATACCGTAAGCCACATTAAAAACTCTCACGAACGTTTTTCATATATAACCACGACCAAACCCTAAGCCTTACCTTATCCAGGTTGTTTTACTTGCCTAACCATAACCGCAACAACCAACCTTTGGGACGTAATGCACGTTTTCATCTGGGCATGCACGCCCAGTGGGGGCATTTAGGCTCTCCCGTGTGACACCAGGGGGAGCTCTGCTGGTTCCTTGGCATTTGAGTCTAGTGTCATAAATATAGACATGAAGTACAACACCCTTCTGCTGTGACAGAACTGAGATTTTAAAGCTCTCCATGACACTGTTTAAATAGATACTAATTCAATATTAATTTTACAGCAGCTTTGTCCATGAGTCTACTTATGTTTTTCAATCTCTGATCATGTTTCTCTGGAACCAGAGTTAACAATAAATAAATAAATAACAGTAAAACAGACCAAAGTCCTCCCCCCCAATTATACAGTTCTATAAAATGCTACTCCTGCTATTCCTAAGGCACTTTTTTATTGGAAAAGGTATTGCTATTTATACTCAGTACTTGTTTTCTCATTGTTGGAGGTGCTCAGCAGCATTATTGGTGTTTAACTTGTGTTTGGAGATGGTTGCCTTTTGACTGTAAATTTACAAGTTGCCTAAAAAAATGTGTCAAAATATCAAAATTACACGAAATATTCCTGCCCCTGCCCCTGCTCCTGCTCCTGCTCCTGCTCCTGCTCCAGCAGCCGCCAGGTGAAACCTGACATCCGGTGAAAACTGAGCAGCCCGTGAGGAGCAGTTCAAGAAACCCCTTACATGCGTCCGAGAGCTCGCGACGTTACGTAGCCGCCATTTTGTTTCACCCGGGAGCCGAGAAACCAGCCGAACGAACACCGGCGTGGATATTTTTCTTTATTTGAAGCACCTTTAACACAACGAGTCGGCATCGTGCACCCAAGTGAAGATTCGCATGGTAGGTACCTGCCGGAGGATCACCGACCAGCCAACCTAATGCTGTCTATTGGTGCGCCGTTAGTGCGCGATGCTAACGGCGCGCCGGCTAGTGTTGGCTACACTGTGAGCAAGGTAGCAGCCAGGTCGCTCGGCTAGCCGGCATTTTGAGAATAGGCCCACTTATGATTGAAGGTTGGCTAAACAAATGTGGCATACCGACGTCCAGGAAGAGAAATGCCAACTAGCCAAAATTACTTACATGTGGCATTTCCTTAACGTTACACTAGTTAAGTTTAAGTCAACGCTTCCACGCGCCCGGCGAAGACTTGGGCCTGGGAGCCGCACAGCTAGCTAGCTAACGTTATATCAATAGAGGCGTGGTGGATGTGTGTGGAAACTAGCTAGCGTTGGGCATGGATTTTGTACAGTGCCAGGTTAGCTTCAATTGCGATCGCGTATCAAGTCTATAGCAAATGTGAAAACTGTTCAAAATGCTCCGAGAAATGGTGTTCGTACAGTTTACAGTTGGCTTTTTAGCGTCAACGTTAGCCACTCAGCTAGCAAACCGTGCCCAGTCCCAAACAGTGGCGCCAATCCGTACCACGGAGTTGCTGGTAAACACACCCTCTCTTCTGACTGAAGTGTTGTTGTTGTTAACTCTGCTCTAATCTCATCCGCACAGATGTCTGGAGACATGGCCACAGATCATGTAAACGGGAATGGCACAGAAGAACCAATGGATACGACCGCAGAGGTCACCCACTCAGAACATTTCGAGACTTTATTGGAGGCTGGTTTACCACAGAAAGTTGCTGAAAAACTAGATGAAATTTACGTAGCAGGTGAGTGAATCTTTTGAAGTGTTCTTGCTCTGCCGCTGTCTGCTCTGTCTTTTAATGCTTAGAGGGGAAACATGCTCTTCAAGATGTACCTGACAACACACACACCCCTCCTCTACTTATTCTGATTTCCTCCTCTGGAAGGAAAAAGTACAGTCTATCTCTCTTCTTAGCTCTGATTTCTCTTGTTTCCTGGAGTAGTGCTTCCTATCATGTTTCATTCTAGGGTCACAAGGATGTTGTGTGATAGTGTTGCTGGTCTTATGCTGCTGTTGCATCCCTTGTAAGTGGCTTTGAAGCATCAGGGAGATGGGCTACCTGTAGATGTATGTACTGTAGATGAAGGCCTATTTTAAGTGATTGATGGGAGCATCAGGGGGTCAAAGCAGACAGGCAGAGGACCGCGGGTTCAAGCCCCTGTGTTGTCAAGCATCTTCCCTGCTGTAGCGTTCTTAGGCAAAACACGGCGTCACTACCAGCTCTGCTGTTACTCTCCGTCTCTTCTCAGTGTCACAGACCACTCTCCTTGTTTTATGTGTTTGTTACTGTACATACATACCAGGCCCAGTCCAAGTACTGTCATGCTGTTAAGTATTCAATAGGTGAAAAGATGGGTGTAGCCGTATAGGGTTCAAGGAAGGCAGTTTGAGGCCAGCTGGTATTGTGGCATACAGAGATAATAGAGCAGCTGTCTGGCTGGAGAATTGAAGTAGGTGTACGTTTGTCGAAGCTGAAGCATGCTGTTGTAAGGCGTTAAGAAGTTTTTAAGAAGTGTGTTGTGCTAATTCTCAGTTGTCTCAAAGGTTCTTGTCAGCGCCGCTGTGCTGCGTTATTCATTTCCAGCACAACGCTTTAATATTTGATTGGAAAAAATCAGCGGAGTGTCACTCAGCTTTGTCAGTTAATGTCGTCAACCTGTCCCTAAACCCTGGGGAGTTATTCTGTATTGAGACTTGGCATGTTGTGGTGCTGTGAACGGTTTGTGCAGCATAACGGTGAAACCTCGATATAAGCAGGGCTTCACGCCTTCAGCCACTTTGTTTTTATACCGGCTCTTTCTGGTACGGGCCAATATTCCTTCTTACTAAGCCTCTTTGGGGACACGTTTGGTTTCTGTATGTGATCTGCTGCAGTGGGGGTTAGAGTGAAAACGGCTCCAGTTGCTTTTCTTTGACTGTTATTTACCTAATGAAGGTGTAGAGGAGGCTGTTATGTTCTTGGGTATCATGTCGTCAAGTGGTGCAAAAATAAGAATTGTAAAGTTTGAATGGGATTTAAAAATTCAAATGCAGTTTTTTCCCTCCCTTTAATGTTTTGTGGTTGCTTCAAGGCTGCATGAATCACATCATCATGTCTTCTGTCTCACTGTTTTTACCTGCTTGGAATGAACTTATTTGAATATCTTTTTAGTACCAGCATGTTGTTGTTTTTCTTTAACCGCACATTAACATTTTGTCTCTGTATTCCTGTCCAGGCCTGGTAGCGCATAGTGACCTAGATGAAAGAGCGATCGAAGCTTTGAAAGAATTCAACGAGGAGGGAGCGCTGCAAGTCCTGGTCCAGTTCAAAGAAAGTGATCTGTCACATGTGCAAGTAAGTTCATAACGGTGCTGCTGCTGCCTTTTTGATGATGGATTCATCACATGCCTGGCTTTGGCATCAGTGAAGATCTGACGGGTTAGTTATCAAAACACTGCACACTTTTTGGTTTAAAAAAAAAAGTTCTTTATTCGCTGTTTGGACTGTAAATGTGTTATGATTTGTCAACCTAGTACTTTAGTTACCTACTATCCTCCAGAAAAGGATGATCATTTGTTTTCTGTTCCTTTAGGTGTCACTTTTTCCACAAATGGTGGATCTCTCACGTTGAAATAAAACTCATCTTCTCTCTTCCAGAACAAAAGTGCCTTTCTCTGTGGAGTAATGAAGACTTACAGACAGAGGGAGAAACAAGGGACGAAAGTTTCAGATTCCACTAAAGGACCAGACGAGGCTAAAATCAAAGAACTCCTGGACAGAACCAACTACACACTCGACGTAACAACAGGCCAGCGCAAGTATGGCGGCCCCCCGCCCGAGTCGGTGTACTCCGGCGTCCAGCCCACTGTTGGAACAGAGGTACGGTGCTTCACTGTCAGACAGGACAGGAAACAAACTCACTTTTTTACTAATGGCCGCTGTTAGCTATGCTGTGGTGTTTCCTGTAGGCTTTTGTTTGATCAATGGCTGAAGTTCTTCGCCTCGAGCCAGTAGCATAGTCACGCCCTGTTTTTAACAAGTGAGAAAAGTCAAGATTGTATCCCCAAAGGAATGATTTTGTTGTGTGTTTTGATGAAATTATCTTTTTTTTAATTTAGGTTTTTGGAAACACTTCTTGTTTTTGAACCTGTTCCTCTCTGAGAAGGTGGGATGTTTCTGTTATCGTTAATATTAACGTTGTTTTCTAGATATTTGTCGGGAAGATTCCTCGCGATTTGTTTGAGGACGAGCTGGTCCCCCTCTTCGAGAAGGCAGGGCCTATCTGGGACCTGAGGCTAATGATGGACCCTCTGAGCGGCCTGAACAGGGGCTACGCCTTCGTCACTTTCTGCACTAAAGAAGCCGCCCAGGAGGCGGTTAAGTTGGTAAGTGTCTCGTGGCTGTCACGCACCTCTCCCGGTAACGTTATTAGACTGAGATGGAAAACCGTCCGGACGCTAGTTTCTGTGCAGCAGCCGGAGCGAGGATGTCTCAAACTTTGCAGCCCACTTTCATTTTCCCAGCCAGCTAGACTTTTAAAATAGGACTCCAGATAATGGTGTAATAAGAGTAAACTAACGTAACAGCGTTAGTTTACTAGCGTCTGATAACTTCCCACCCTGTTCTGCTGTTCTGTACGAAGTGACTTTTCAGGTATCGGAGTTGCGTCACTCTGCACTCTCTGTCTCGAAACTTTCTTAGAGGTGGTTGAGCTTTGCATTTGTTGTTTCCTCAGCCATTGTGTTGTTACATCATACGTACTCGGTAAACCTTTTATTTATTTATTTATTTCCACAGTGTAATAATCATGAGATTCGCCCTGGCAAGCACATCGGGGTGTGCATATCCGTCGCTAACAACAGGCTATTCGTTGGCTCCATTCCCAAAAGTAAAACAAAGGAGCAGATTGTTGAAGAGTTTGCTAAAGTCACAGGTAAGCTGCCGCCTCTTCTGGTGTGTGAGATGAGTCACAGTTGGAACAGTTGCGAGTTGGAAAACTCTCCTCACAAGTCTTATTGATTTTTGGTTCTGTGTAAATGTTTCTGCTTCTAATCGTGCTGGATGAAGTTTATTCTTGTGTGTAAATTCTGACCGAACCTCTTCCTTTCATCCTAACCCCCGCAGAGGGCCTCAGCGACGTCATACTCTACCACCAACCGGACGACAAGAAGAAGAACCGAGGGTTTTGCTTCCTGGAGTACGAAGATCACAAAACGGCAGCTCAGGCCCGCCGCCGGCTAATGAGCGGCAAGGTGAAGGTCTGGGGCAACGTGGTGACGGTGGAGTGGGCCGACCCCATCGAGGACCCCGACCCCGAGGTCATGGCCAAGGTAAACCTCGACAGTCCGGACTCACAGCTTTTATTTTGAAACGACAAGTTGAGTTTTAAGTTGTGGCGCCTTTTTATAAATAGTGAAAACGGCACAATTATGACTAAAATAACTGCTGGACATGAACGGGATTATTGATTATGGTTATTTTTTGTGATTTTGAGGAACATTATTTTTCTACACTTCTGGCTTCAACATTTTGACTCTCAGCTACGGGGGCGTTCACAACAAAACAGAATGTTTCAGAGTTCCCAATATCCTGATTGATTGATTGATCCTGATTATTAATTGTAGAAACTAAAAGTGCTACATGATTATAGAAGATTACTTTGAAGAAGATATGGATAGCACAAGACGTCTGGGAAGTCCCGACACATGACTACAGTTTGTTTAGTAGACCGTCGTTTCACATGCAGTGGTGTTTGTTGTTAAATCTCACCATGTCGTTAATTATCATATCAACAAACTGCAACCAGAATCTTTATATATAATCAAGAAATTCGGCTGTTGTGGTCTTCTGAAAGGGAAAATGTGTCTCGACAGTGGAAGTGTCGGTGCTGGTATCTTGAAGAGGAAATCTTCAGGTGATCGTACCTGAAATCAACCTGCAGCAGGTGAAACGGACCCGAGATGTTTACCCTCTCTTTCCGCCCCGCAGGTGAAGGTTTTATTTGTGCGAAACCTTGCCAACGGTGTTACGGAAGAAATCCTGGAGAAAACCTTCAGTCAGTTCGGCAAACTGGAGCGGGTGAAGAAGCTGAAGGACTACGCCTTCATTCACTTTGACGAGCGAGACGGAGCAGTCAAGGTATTGCCTTTCAGCAGCCTGTATGTTTGAATCATAACTCATAACTGCATCATAACTCGACTGTGTTAGAGGTGTTAGTATTTAGGTGTTAAGTGTCGTGCACTCTTGTTTACCAGCCCAAGACTTCAGACACAAAGCACATCTATATATATCACTTTACAACTTGTGTATAACATGTTTATTTTGGCATACTGAGCATGTTGTCTGGATTAATGATTATTATTTCAATTTGTTTGTAATTCAGGTTGTTTGTGATGGTTTAATGAACAGGAGTTTGTGGATGTGGTTGCACATGTGCATGATTTTCTGCTCTCCTCAGGCGTTGGAAGAAATGAACGGTAAGGAGCTAGAGGGAGAACACATCGAGATTGTTTTCGCCAAGCCGCCGGATCAGAAGAGGAAGGAGCGCAAGGCCCAGAGACAAGCAGCCAAAACACAAATGTAAGCAGCGTCTGTGATCGGGGCGTCTCCGTGATACGAAGGGTCATCTGATGTTCGTCGCTTCATATTTAAAAACCACTAAAGGTTACATCCTTTAAAATGACGGCATTTTGGAAAATGGCTAATATAATATCCAAGTTGAGTTTTACTTGAATCGTTTTGTCAGAATAGTCGTCAGATTTTTCCACAGGTGGATGTTTTGTATTAAAATGAATCTCTTGAAGACCTTGTGCTCCCAGTTCTTAGATGTCTTGCTTCCTTGTTTCCTCAGGTATGACGACTATTACTACTACGCCCCTCCGCCCCACATGCCCCCTCCTAACAGAGGCCGGGGCAGAGGCGGAGGCCGGGGCGGCTACTCCTACCCCCCTGACTACTACGGCTACGAGGATTACTATGACTACTACGGCTACGACTATCACAACTACCGCGGCGGCTA
>OMOV01101046.1:0-14895 GCA_900312565.1 Beryx splendens | reverse complement strand
CCACCCCCCCACCCACACCCACACACACACACACACAGTCACACACTCTTACTCCCTCCCCCCAGCTGTCAATCAAGGCCTCACAGGGGAGAGAGCAGGCCTTACAGATGTGAGGAAGAACTGCATCCAGAAGTAACAGAGGATGATTTAAGGACTCTCACTGCAAACTCAACCTGAACGCTTTCCTTTGCGTTGTGTGTGTGTGTGCGTGTGTAACTGTATGCATGTGTCCCTGTCTCTATATATATGTATGTGTGTGTGTGTGTGTGTGCGTATGTGTCGAGGGGTTTGGGAATAGGTATTTCCCTCTGTTGCCTGTCCTCAGCTTTTGGAGGCCAACCAAAACAGCCAGACCAATTTCTAGGTCTCCGAGTCAATCTATCAAGGTGAACTCAGCGGTCAGTTCAAGGAAGTGGTTGTATAATATTTATCGCAAGACTCACTTGTATGCCAAAGGTAATTCCAATAGGAGTCATGGAAAAAAACAGTGAGGTTTACAGACAGAGTTCAGAAATTTGGACAATGGCCAACTAAAAGACGTGGACAGGAAACGATGGATAATGTATGTTACTATTTAGCAGGCATCAGTAGCGATGTCATACATTTAACCATTGCAGAATTAGTGGGTAGGTAATTATGCATTACTGTAAAGCGCAGCTGTTTTGTTGTCGTTCAGTAGGTCACTCTGCCTTGGCCTTGGCCATGAGTCGGTTGATCGCCATCATCTAACACATCCTCCCCACCTGCCGCTTAACTGAAAAACTCTTTCTACCATTAACTTGTGCACACTGATAAGAGTGGGGGAGGAGTGTCAAGGTGCTTTGGTCCTCTGGTGGTAGAGATTGTGGCTGTTTGGTGGTGCTGGGTGTATGCATGTGTGTGTATTTTGGTATGTGTCCGTGTCTCTGTGAGTGCTTAACTACATTTTGCTAAAGCAGAGGTCAGGAGGAGGACACTGCCACATTTTCAGCATCACTGTATGACTCATTATTTACCCAGATTCACCACTGATTCAATTCATCTGATTGCCATCCCAAATTAACCTCAACTTCCTTTACAGAACACAAACACGTCATAAAACATGATTGTGTCATGGTCCCATTTGGACCCAAACATCTCAATGGTGCAGATTATTGTCCAGTGTTTACTTTTCGTGACTCACCGGTTCAGACACGACTGACTCACCATGTTTTTAGCGTTATCCACACTCATTCCCAGAAATTCTACTCCATGGGGAAGAAAAGGAGAATGTGTAGCGTATAACTGCATGATGAACCTAACTTTCTACATTCATCTGTTTCTGATTCTGATTTCAGGTGCAAAACCTCAACAACATCATGGCCTTCCCTTTAGAAAACGTCCTGAAGACTGAGCTCCGAGACAGCAGACTAGTGAGTCTAGATTTTATTACATACTGTACGTATCACGTGCTAATATAACTAATCAGAGATGGGACAATCTGCTTATCTCTTGATACAAGTCGATACGCGATATGGGGTTCATGATTCAATACAACCACGCTACGATGTAATAAATAAAAGTCAAATGACAATAAAGCCTGACTCTGCAGAATGATGTTTATTTCGGAGCCACAGATCTTTCTAGCAATGGCACTGGCTTGCTAGAATGTGAACAACAATTTAAAAATGTCATTACAAAGTGCAAATAATATAATTTCAGTGGGGAGCTTGTGAAATTGGGATGGTCATTTTTCTGTATTGTCACATTTTTGTTTTGCGATATACTGAATTTCGATATATCATCCCGTCCCTGTAACTAATATAACATACCCGACCGGCTGTTAGACTGTTGCTGTTGGTTAAGCTGAGCATGCACAACACGACCGTGACTTGTTTCAGACACGGCTCCTGCAGTGTGAGTTGGGAAACCTCGTCTTTTAGGACAGACAGACTACACCTGCCTTAAGTAGACAATGCCGTCTGTCTGTCTGTCTGTGTTGTAGACAGAGCTGAGTGTGCTAAGATATGGGATAAGGAAAGAAAGATTATGAAATAAGAAAGATTAATGAGTAAGACCAAGTTACTATGCTGATCAGGTCTGTGGTTACAAATTGTTTGACCTTTTGATTTGTCAGGCCGACAGACGAGTGAGTAATAACAGGCTAATGCTTCCGTAAGCTCCCGTCACTGCCCTGTCTTTGTTACCGCTGATTTGACAGTTGAACATTGCTTCACTGTAACTAGGAAGGTAAAGTGCTACCCAATTCCTGTTCAGCCAGAAAGCAGACCTCATAGCATATTGTCGGGAATTATACCTTTGTGCATTAATTTGCCGGGTGTCATCCCAGACATTAGAGTCTAGACCAATACACAAGGCAATAAAATACTTTATTTTATGGACTAACCAGACTTGTGGGTAATTTAATCAACATGTAAATGGCACTATCCATCTGTAGGAAAATATGACTTTACTGTAGTGAACTGCTCACTTTTGTGTAAAAGCAAACAAAATAAGCAAAATAACGGCAAAAAATTTGCAGTATAAAAAAAAGTGCACCCTACTTATTTGCTATGGATGGGTTTTTTTAAATTTTTTATTTTTTTAACAAACTCCTTACTGGAGGGTCATGTTGAGTGAACAATCATTATGTCCAGAGTTCAAATTACATGCAGTTGTGGTTCAGTCTTTATAAGAATTCACTGACGGGAATCCTTCTCTTCTCTTCTCTCCTCTTCTCTTGCTCCCTCTCTGTGTCATTTCCTCTTCAGGAGCTCAAGAAACAGATGGAGAAGAGTTGGAAGGAGTATGACATAAAAATGTAAGTGGTAAACTTTACTGTTATATTTATGAGGATATACGGTACAACCTCCCGTTCGGCTGTGTAGTGCTTGATTATAGTGCAGCTCTTGATCTGCAAGCCTCGTTGCTTTCCTGAGAGAAGAGAAACTAAAGCCTGAGACAGATGTGATTGCCCAAGCAGAATCACGCCACACATTTATGGTTCTTGCTAGTCTTTTTTTTTCTGGGTCACAGAAGTTGATGTAAAAGCAGAGGTTAATGGGATAATGGTTCATTCCCCTTGGCCATTCTCTGTTACATACGAAATAAAACTGAGGCATTTGCACTTTGCAGCCATTATTTGATCTCATTTCGGCAGTGGTTTTAAGTGCTTTATGATGTTGTAAGGGGATTTCAACTCTCCTTTATTGTCTCCTATCCAACTTTCTCCCCTTTCTGTATGTGAGGAAAGTGAACCAGTTAGTGGAGAAAAAAAAATCATGCTCAGGCAACCAGAGGGAGGGGAGCTACCTTATATGAAGTTGCATAGAGGGAAGACGAGGTGCAGCACTCTCAGTGAAAAAAACATACAAGCTTTAATAGTTAATCATATTAAAATAAAGCAGTTGACATTCTTCCTTCCGGAGTTGATCAGACAAATGGTCCAAGAATTGCACAGTACGCTCACGCTGTTGTGCAAGGTTGTAACGAAACTGTCTTTCTTTCTGTTTCATTCTTTGTTTCCTTCTTTGCTCCGTCAGAGGGAAGCTGGAGAAGGAGCGGCGGGAGAAGAGCAGGCAGCTGGGGCTGATCAGGATGGAGGGATCAGACGGGGGAGAGGACATGGAGAGAGAGAGACGGGCCTTCCAGCTGCAGATGTGTGAGGTGGGGGGATTACTGCCAGTCAAAATACCCTACCCAGGCACCTTTCAAATACCTGAGGTGGACTTGATTTGGTTCTCAAGTGTGGGTGGTCTTGCCTTGTGAATTCCATATTCCATCCATGCTCAACTGGACGGCCAGGCTCGTTCCCCTGCATCCCTCCATGAATTCCTATAATGGGTTGCAGTAAGTCAAGTGTGATTCTGCTTGGCTAGGTGTTGTAGAGCTGCGGACCGAGCCATATACAGTAGGAGGTACAGTTCAAAGGCTGATGACACTAGTCTATATCAATGACCTGCAACTAAAAGCCAAGTGAGTGAAATCCCTGTGAAAGTCATTGGCAGTGCTGTTAAACACAGGCACTGATGGTGTATAAACTCAGTTGAGTTCCAGTCCCCCTGTAGCTACAGTTTACGAACCCTGAGAAAAGTAGTCTAATACTGACTGGGACCAGCTGTTGAGAGGAAGAGGAGGAAAAATGGAATTTCCACTTGCTGCAAGTCACTCCACCCCTCTGTCTGCCTCTCTCTCTCTCTCTCTCTATCTCTTTCTCTCTATCCCCCTATATCTTTCACCCCATCCTACACATACAAACTCTCTCTCTCCCTCTCTCGCACATATACACATACACACAAACGCACACATACACACAAACGCACATCAACATACACGGAACAGAAACACCTCGCTCACCCTCAAACAGACAGATGGATTCAGACTTGGTTTTATGGAGCAAGGACAATGTAGTCATTCCTTCCACAGAGGAAAAAAAAAAGCCCCGTAGCTTGGTCCCAAAGGTTTTTCCTACCTTTTTAAACATGCATTAAGCCCTCAGGCAGGATGGAAATGGGTCAGAATAAAGCCCGAGCTATGCCTCTCTTTGTTATTCTACGTTTCAGCCATCTTTTCAGTATAAATAATTACTTTTTTCCTGTTACGGTCTACAAGGATCACTGACTGATTGGAGTGGTGAAATTCGGCACATGACCTTTGAAACAATATGGAGCAGTGTCCCAGATTCCAGCCACACAGTCAGAAATCATGTTCAAAACAGGATATTGGAGATGCTGTGTGTGTAGTCTAGGATGGGTCTTAAATTATGGGTGCTGCAAAATGGTAGCTTTGTTCCTCATTTTCATTTTCAGGCTTTCGCGTGGATGCATCTGACCGTGCGCTGGAGTGTAGCCAGGTCTGGAGCTGCTTTAACTGTGTGTGTGTTTATGCTTCTAGTATCTTCTGAAGATCCAGGAGCTGAAGGTGCGTCAGGGCCCAGACCTTCTCCAGAGCCTCATCAAGTACTTCCAGGCGCAGCTCAGGTCCGTCTCAGCAAACAGCTCCTTTTTATGGTTTTTTTTTCTCGCCCGACAGATGTCCATATTGTCATTTTGAGCCAGGTGTGAAAGAACAGTTTATTTTCTCTTACAAGATAAAAGGCTAATATGGGATCTGGACATGTAACGTAACCGCAACACATCCGAATGTGCTATCGAAGCCAAAAAAAAAAAGGGGGGAAAGAGCGGAGGTAAATCCAGCCCTCTGAAAATAAATCTTTCTCTCCTGGTCTAAAGAGCATATGGATTTGATTCTACCTCAGGACTTTAGTGAGGGATTTTGCACAAAAGTTGAGGTTGTTTGGTCATGTCTTACTTTTGCGAGCTATTATTACTGTTGTTAACCATTTACCCATTTTAATCACTCTGTGTTTTATGTGGTGTCAGAGCTGCTTATACAGCCTCGGCATATGATGTTTTGGTTGGTGCCGAACTGGAACGTTTTGATTGCAGCACTACCATGACTCAGCATTTGTTGTTTTTTCTGGGCTCAGTTTCTTCCAGGACGGCCTGAAAGCTGCAGAGAACCTCACTCCCTTTGTAGAGAAGCTGGCTGCGTCTGTCCACACGGTAAACGCACACAGGAGCATCGCTGGTGGTTTGTCTGTCTGCCTGTATAACATGCAGTCAGTGTTTATAGGGGTGCATTTTCAGGAATCTTTTCGCCTGCAACCGGCATCATGATATCCATCTTTGTTATGAATTCAGTACAGTATTTGTCATGACGAGAGGTCAAAGGTTCGGTTCTGCTCCAGCTGCTGCCGGCCTGTTTTCCTTTTAATCGTGTGACTGACTCAGAGTGACGTTATCACAAATCACGCATGCACGCACGCACACGCACGCACACACACATATTGATGTTATCATTCCCCCCAACACAGACATAGAGTTTTTCTCCATTTGTCATCCCTGATTCAGTCACAGTATAACCGATAAAAACTGTGGCCATGATGGCATTTGCTGTAAAGCTCTCGCTGTAAATCACATGGAGTTTTTAGTATCTCAGACAACAGTTAAGTTATAGCACTATTTCACTGCTGCAACTGCCAAAACCTCAGCCTCTCTCCCCCTCTGGAACCTTCCCAACTGAACCCACAGCCACAGACTGTTATTGGAGGCTATTCCCAGAAATGCCTCCCCTATTTCCAAAAGATGAAACTGAAAGCATCCCTCATTTTAATTCTTTCCCTAATGCTCACCTATTTCTCCGACCACTCTGCCTGGTTCTGGATTCAGCTCTGGAAACAGGCACTTGACTGGGGATGCAAGGGAATGTTAGAGGTTTTTCTGGTTCGGCAGAACAGATACTCGCCCAGACATGCCAGGCCTCAGCTTTAAGAAGGAAATTTAGCAGAGATACAAATAAAGGCGTGTGGTACGGCTTCCAGTAAAAAGGCAGAGGTATTCCACATAACGTGACCTCTGCAGCAAGCGAGACTGGTCACACAAGATTGCTGCTTTAATACGGAAAGCACAGCCCCGCAAGACTACACACCCCTTCCTCAGCTCTGTTCTGCATTATTCAGGCCGTTATGCAAAGCTCTGATGTATTTGCTGTTCCACACCCAGAGCTAAGGGCCACATCACTGAAACATTTCATATGATCTAATAAACATGGGATGTGTTTGCTGCTCTGCTCAAAACATGCTGTACTTCTCTGGTGTGTGTGTGTGTTGTAGGTGCGTCTAGACCAGGATGAGGAGGTGAGACAACTCACTCAGTTGAGGGATTCTCTCAGACTGCTCCTACAAGTGGAGGGGAAAGAGGTACACCTACCCATTATCAATGCTTCTCTTTGTGTGTACAACCTAAGTACTGTCAAAATACAAAGTGAATGCATGCAGCTCAGCAGTCAGAAGTCAGACTGGCCTTACAACTTTTAAGTGAAGTCCTAATCTGTTTGTATCCTAGGAGTACCTGAACAGAAAGAACTCTGGCAACGGCTACAGCATCCATCAGCCCCAGGGCAACAAGAAGTACGGGACAGAGAAATCTGGCTTCCTGCTCAAGAAGAGTGACGGGTATGGAGACGTGCACGAATACATTTTCATTCATTTCCAAAACGTTTTATATGGAAAATTTGGCTAATGTAAGATTACTGTTTACATTTCAAACATTTGCTCTCTGAATACTTAAACAATTCTTATGAAAGCAATAGTTCTGGTCATTGATTGGCTGAGTCATGTTCAAAGCCGTTGTAAAATACACATAGTATGAGTATTCATGAAACAAAACATGAGTGCTGCTAGTCTGCAGCATGCAACATGTATTTGAACATCATATTTTGAATTGAGTGCAGCCTACGATAAGTGCTGTTCTTACACGGAGTAAACGGCACTAAACTCCATTAAAAAATCTGGCAATTTAATATGACCTGGCTTACCGCATGTCCATGGGGGGTCGGGGGTTCAGGATGGTTCATGTGACACATGAGCTCGTCAGCGACTTGTGTTGACAACGTATTCATCACTGAGCTACAGCCAAAATAAAGTGTACGAGAAAATGAATTTAATTGTGCCCATTTTATTTTACAGAAATCTGATCTATTCTAGAAAGTCCTGTCATTTTAATATGAAATACAAAAATACTGCTTCCAAAAATATCTTGATACAAATTACATAATTTTTAAAAAATCTAGCCAAATGCAAATTAAAAAGACATAAAAGTAATTACATAACTAATTCAAATACATTTAATTAAAATATTGCCCATCTCAGGATGGCTGCGATGGAGTCATTTACCATGGAGGCTGAAATCATGGCCCAGAAATCATATCAGAATCACATGGCCCCTCCGTCCTGCCTGAACCTTCTCTCCTGCGTCTCCCTCTCAGCCTTCTCTCTGTCTCAGCATACCAAAAAACAATTCGGCTGATGAATGGATGGAAATGGAGTGAGGGACATGATGCGTGTGTGTACTCTGTATTTATGCTCAAGACTGAGCACCAGCAATAGGATCAAGGTCGCGTCGATGTTTCTTGGATTATATGTGAAGTACTGCGTATGGATATTGAAGCAAATTGCCTCTAAGAGCTGGGTGGGGAATAACTGGGAAAGGCATGGAGAGAGAAGGGGGAACTCAGACTTTATCTAGCCCAGCTGGTCTTCATTATTGTGTGGTGAAGATTCAAGCAGGGGCCCCTCCTCTGGAACTTATTGGCAGACTGGCTAACTGAGCGGATCCAGCTTTTGCGTCATGCACACACACACACGCGCGCACACACACACACACTCACACACACCACAGAGCTAGATTACGGTGCGATAAGGAGAGGGGATGTGGTTCAGTAGGACGAATGGGAGGCAGGAGAAGAGTAAATTTCCCCCAGGTCACTGACACAAAACAGAGCGTGTTCTCAGCCATTTTACCTGATTGAGTCAAGATAATAAAAACAAGACTGGGGCCGTGTGAATAGGAATAAGCTGGGCCAGCACAGCATGTAGCTCACCATCACTCAGGCCAAGGGCATATGGTAACATTTAAGGTACTGCGCTGGAACAATCCAGGTCAATATTGTAATATCAACAGCGTGAAATGACTAAAAAACTTTTTTTTTCTCATATGGTACCCTCTTCTTTGTCGGTGTATCTTCCTGCAGGATCAGGAAGGTGTGGCAGAAGAGGAAGTGTGGGGTCAAATATGGCTGCCTGACCATTTCCCACAGCACGGTGAGGGCTGATAAGTGGCACTGAGTGACTTCTGTCCAAATTCATGCATAGCAAACCAAGTATGTAATAAATACTGACTTCTGTGTGTGTGTGTGTGTGTGTGTGTTTCTTCAGATTAACCGACCGCCAGCCAAGCTGAACCTCCTGACCTGTCAGGTGCGGCCCAACCCCGAGGAGAGGAGGACCTTTGATCTGGTCACTCGTAGGTTCCCGCTTAACCCTTGACCTCAGGGCCCCCTTAGCTTTTACCCTCAGCATTATCTCAACCATTAAAGACTGTCAGGAGTCATTTGCAAAGCAGCTGCGCAGATGCTCGCAGATTTCTACTTTTGGTCCCCACCTTACTCCAAATTGTGATGAGACACATTTTGCTTTGGGATGGACTCACTGTAACAGATGCCGTTTGTGATTTATCTACATTGCTGTGATGTGAAACAGATGTGATTCTATTGCTCTCACTTGTTTTACGCCACGTCTAGCCATGCACCTTCTTCCTACCGCCGCTCCTATTGACTTGCATCCCCCTTTCACACTGTCTGCCATTGCATAATGTATTTTTACAGAATCCATTGACACTGGATAATCACGCTTCCTCTTTCTCCCGCTTCCCTTGTAGACAATCGGACGTACCATTTCCAGGCAGAGGACGAGCAGGAATGTATGATGTAAGTACTGTAAAACCTCTCTCCAACTGGCAAAGGCTCGAGGCTAACTTTGTTTATCTCCTCATCTCTCCATCATTGTCATAGTGTAAGCAAGTCCTTACATGTCATGCGCCTTTGTTTGGGATTACAGTATATGGAACCCAGAGAGAGCTGCGGCTGTGTAATATTCACGCAGAAAGAAAAAAGACAAACATGACACTGAGAAAGAAGAGAGGTGTATTCAGAGAGAGACTGGTTTTATTTTCTGTGCAGCAAGACAATGTGAAGATAAGGAGTTGCATTTCTAAAGAGAGTTAGCAGCATTGATGGATTAATAAAAAAGTTTAAGTTGTATTCAGAAAAAGGAGATGAGTGCAGAGTCTGATGATTTATGCGATGGAGAGAATGAAACAAGGAGGGCTGACAATGGACAAAAAGGGAGAGAAACTAAAAGATGGAGAAAGAAACAGACACAGCTGTCCTCTAGGAGCCCCCTGGCCCAGCTGGTGTTGGGTGGGACTGTTCTCTCTAGCCACAGAGAGCAAGCAAGGCAACTCTTTGTGTGTGTTTGCGGGGGTGTGGGTGTGTATGTGTGTGCATGGACAGTGTGAGGGCTTTTCTGTCCCCTGCCCTTCCCTGTGTGTGGGCCTCCAGGCAGAGTCTTTGATGTGATGTGCCGTGTGAGTTTAGGGACAGAGGAAGAGACGAGGATGGATGGGAGGGAAAAGACGAGGACTCGGCTGGAGGGGCAGAAAAAAACAGCAGCATCAGAAATGAAGGACAAGAGGTTAAGTGAATGTGGGTGGTAGGGCACTCATGAAACTTGGATGTGAAAGTGATGAGGACTGCTGACTAAGCCACTTAGCAGGTGGCTCAAAACACATTGAACACATTGATGACTATTTCTGAGCTTTAGGGGAAAAGTAGAAATAATCAATCCTCTGGTTTCCTTTAGTGCCACAACTCCCATCTATGGCCATTTTGCAGTGTCCATTTTCCCTCCGTCCAACTGTTAAAAAAAATAGGGGGGAAAGCATTAACTGTTTGTGTTTGTCCTGTAGTTGGGTGTCAGTGCTGCAGAACAGTAAGGAGGAGGCCCTGAACACAGCGCTGGGAGGAGACCAACTCCACCTCCAGGACAGCGGGCTCCAGGAACTGTCCCGAGCCATCATCACCGAGCTTCGACAAATGCCTGGCAACGAGGCCTGCGCCGACTGCGGAGCCCCAGGTCAGCCAATCAGGCGAAAGATGATAGCCAAATGGGTGTTGTCGATCATAATCCTGGATTTCATCCAGGAGATTGAATGAAAGGCATGAAAATGTTCTGAACAAACACATTTTCTTTCTTGGCATGACTGTTAGACAGAAACAGTATTGCCAAAGCAGTAAAATAAAAAAAATGTAAAATTTCAAAACCGGCAAAATATCAGTTCAAGCTGTGTTGATTTTGTAGAGACAGCTGTGTGTCTCTGACAGTCTGTTTGTCTGTCTGACTCTTTTTCTCTGTCTACCTCAGATCCGACGTGGCTGTCCACCAACCTGGGCATCCTGACCTGTATAGAGTGTTCTGGGATCCACAGAGAGCTGGGTGTCCATTACTCCAGGATCCAGTCTCTCACTCTGGACCTACTCAGCACCTCTGAGCTACTGGTACTAAATACACACACACACACACACGTACAGTATATTTGTTTATACACACACAGGGTTAGGTGGATTTTGTATCCGCATGATGGCCTAGTTACAGGCGTTGTGTAAATGTTTTGCCCTTCATCCAAAAGTCTTCATACCTTTGTGTTTGTGTATATGTCCCGGTCCAGTTGGCAGTCAGTATTGGCAACACCAGATTCAACGACATCATGGAGGCGGGCCTTCCCAATGACTCTGTCAAGCCACTCCCACAAAGTGACATGTGAGTTCTTGATCTTTCCAGCTACCTGATTGATCAAAAGGCGCTGACAACAGTTTTTTTTCCCCCTCACTAAAATACATTTCCTTAACCACCAGGAACGCCAGGAAGGAGTACATTGTGGCAAAGTACGCCGAGCGCCGGTATGTCCTGCGGAGAGAGGAAGCAGATCCTGGCCGCCTGTACGACGCCGTGAGGAGTCGTGACCTCACTTCCCTTCTGCAGCTGTACGCTGAGGGAGAGGAGCTGGCCAAACCACTCACGCTGCCTGATGGACAGGTAGAGATAATTTGCAGATTTACACACCAGTATTTCTCCCAGAAATGTGTCTTGCTAGGGTGTGACTAGCAATTTGATCTTGTGACACAAACCTTTAAGCTGTAAAATGCCCCTAAATTGCCAGTGTTTTATGCTGAATGACAACTCCTCCAGACAGGGTACCCCACCCAGCTTGTTCAACGCTCACACACACACACACACACACACACACGCACACACGCACACACACATTTGTGCAGTGTTCAAACATACACAATACACTTACGAAATTGTTTTTTGCCACAGTAGGACTGTGGCTGGAATGGGTAAAAATAGAATGAAATCCTTTAGTGGTAAAAAAGGCCATGACGTGTGGGAGGTGTGTGGATAGTTACAGTATGTGAAGTATGTGTTAATTGTCGTCTTGTGTGTATGCTCCATGTGGGATGGCAGTTAAAGGCCTCGGTAGTAGCCAAGACAGCCCTCCCATCTCTTTGGCCTCTAATCCAATCTTTCCCTCTCTTTTGCTCTCCTCATCCTCTCATCTCGTTCTCCCCTCCTCTGCTGTCGCTTAAAGTCTTACACTTCCTCTCCTTAATGCATCTCCCTCTTTTCTTTAATCACACTCTACCCTCTTGTCAGCCGCTTCCTGCTCGGATGGCGTAAGCGGAGTGTGTAATACCGCTGACTTCGGAGGGTGTGTGTGTGTGTGTGTTTGTGTTGGTTGGCTCTGGTTTATTATTTCAGCTTTTGGGTCAGAGCTCATGTCTCTTGAGATCAAGGAAGACAAGTTCATTGAATTACTCATTCATCTCTCTCTCTCTCTCTCGCTCTCGCTCTCGCTCTCTCGCTCTCTCCTTTAGCATTTTACATAAACACAAACAGATAATGCTCAAAGCCTTAGAGGCGTTGCTTACTTATTTAAGCCTTACATTTTAGCCCACATATACGAATGAGCTCATGAACAATCAACCTCTTCCCTATAGCCATCACTGGTGTTTCTATTTAGACATATGTTATCAATTACACTGAAAAGGTATTCTTAATAATTATATCAGTAATGATATCAGTGTTTTATTATCTTAGTTATTACCACCTGTGTTTTAAAACGTGTTTGATTGTCAAAAAGCAAGTGAATGTAATTCCTACAGATACCTGGGGCAGCCAATACAGCCCGATGACTGTCAATAAACTCATATAGACACTGTATCCTAAAGGCAAAAATGTGTCCTAAAGGCAGAAATGTTCTATACGTCTACATGAATCTTATATACTTTTCATCTTTCTTCCTATATAAGGACATCAGAGAGACAGCTCTCCACCTTGCTGTGCGTCTGGAAGAGAAGAGCTCTCTGGCGCTGGTGGATTTCCTCATCCAGAACAGGTCAGACACGGACCAGAAGTCAAACTGTTCATACCTACTTGATATAAACGGTTTTAAGATCTAGATCAATTATGTTTGACTTGCCTAGGAAGTTGTGGCTTCCCTCTGTTAAAGGAAAAATTTTGACATCATCTCTCTGTCTGTCTGTCTGCCTGTATTTATACACAGCAACTGTCTGGAGAAGAGAACAACAGAAGGAAACACAGCTCTCCACTACAGCGCCCTGCACCACAAGCCCGAGTCTCTCAAACTGCTGCTCAAAGGAAAGGCAGCCCTACACACAGGTACTGTCTCGATCACTCCCTTTTCTCCTTCTCTCACACACACACAGTGCCATCAGTAAATACTAACACTGCTTATTTTATGCTTCTCCTAGTGAACTCGGCAGGGGAGACAGCCCTCGATATTGCCAGGAGGCTGCAGCACATACAATGTGCCGAGCTGGTGAGACTTCACTTGACCTTGCTTCATTTATTTATTTGACAGAGAGTTAGTGAGAAAGAGAGAGGGAGGTATGGGAGAGAGAGAGGAGGACTGGATTTGAACCCAGGTCGCTGCGGGAAGGACTGAGCCTTATGGTACGCACTCTACTCGGTGATCCACCGGGGCGCCCCACCTTGCTTCATTTATGTAAAGTATTAATTCATAAATTCGGGGACCACAAACGTAGTCAGGAGTGAAGTTCCACAAAAGAATCAAGTTGCAACATTAAAATCCGTACCAGAAAGTAATCTCCAAAAACAAAACAGATCAACTCCCACAGCTGGAAATACTACCTTAAAACAACTCCCTGTGCAGCAAAGCTCAGCTAAGGACTAACTCCCAGCACAAGGAATCCTATCCTCAGCAGCTCCCAGTCTGCATCATTTATAAACTGGTTTTATTTTCTTACCGGCCATCTGCCCTGCTGAATCAGACCTGCCCTGTGTAATATCCTGTTTTATTGCGCACTGGAACCAGCCTTGTTGTGTAAAAATCGATGCATAGTTGTTCGGTGTACTGGGCCATCAGGTGTTTTTTTTTTAGCTGCAACAAGCAGCTAGTAGCCTGTAGGTTGGTCTTTAGGTACGTACCAAAAAATGAAAATAAAAGAATTGTGCTGGTTTTCATAAGATAAGATAAGATAGCACTTTATTGACCCCCTTGGGGAAATTCAGCCATATCTATTGAGCCTGAACTCACATGGACATGAGTGATGGCTCAGGAGAGTTTCCTATCAATTTGTTATGCCATTTAAGCCCCTCCCCCTTTCCCTTTTAGCTGTATTGATCCTGAATTCACAATGAGATGTGTTATCGTCTATCTATCGATCTCAAACTCGCATTTACATGATTGACAGACTCAGGAGAGCAATCCCGAAGCCACATTGAGATGTGTGATGGCTTGTCGGACTCGAGAGTTTCCTATTGATTATTGATGCCATGTAAGCCCCCTCCTAATTGGCTTAGTTGTGATCATCTGCATCTAGTAATCACCAAGTCACATTGAGATATTTCATCGTTTATATCTGTTAATCCCAAACTTGCATTGTCATGAGTGACGTCTTGTCAGACTCAGGACAGAGCTTTGCGTTCATTAGGTGTCATTTATGCCCCTGCCCTTTTCCTAATTAGCTGTTTTTTTGTTGTTGTTGTCTGTACCTATTGATCCAAAAGTTGCACTGACAAGAGTGACTACAGTCTCTGTGTAACTCTGTAAAGCTCTGACAGCTAACCAGGAAACATTAAAATATATTTGCTGATCTCTACCTCAAACCCAAGTCGAATATACACGTGATATCAAACCTTGTGTATGCTACCCGCTGCATAACAGCAATAGACGATAAGTATGTGTGTGTTATCATGTGAGTATTCTGAGTGTGTGTGCTTCTCTGTGTGTGTTCCAGTTGGAGCTAGCCCAGAGTGGGAAGTTCAACTCTCAGATCCATGTGGAGTTCATGTGGGAGACTCAGTCTCAGGAGCTGTATGACAGTGAGGATGAACTGGATGAGAGGGTAAAAGCGCACACACACACACACACACACACACACGCACGAGATCGGAAGAGCGTCGTGTAGGGAAAGAGTGTAGATCTCGGTGGT
>OMOV01101031.1:0-12606 GCA_900312565.1 Beryx splendens | reverse complement strand
GCAAATATACGCCTGTCCGCCGCCCCGACCACAACGCCCTTCATGGCCCCCACTTTATGTCAATGTCACCCTACTTCCTGTTATCGCTCCCGAGTCCCGACCGACAGGAACAAAAAAACGTGTTGCAGGCACGAAAGATAAATTGAAATATATCAGTTTGAAAGTTGTGCTGAGTGTCACGAAAAAAATGGAACATGAATGTATAGATTGCAATTTCGTGACTATTTCACGACCTGCCGTGAGACCGGGTTGAGAAGGTAGTCTTATTCAAACTCAAACTTAAAAGTGTCATAGAAAACAGCTAAATCAACTAACTCAAGCCTAGACTCAAACTTCAATGTAAAACTACGGTGTAAAGTTTTTGATGTAGCAGTCTTCAGATCAGCAGGAAAGCTGTTCCAGAGCGACAGAGCACCAAACGTCTTTGTCCTTAGAGGCAGCTACGCCCACATTCACACTGTCCATCTCTATTCTGATTGTGGACGATGCAAGAGGCTCCGACCGCATCTATGAAATGGTCTCAAGAAGCTACAAAGTTTTGAACAGGCAAAACATATATTTTGCTATTTTGGTTGCTACAGTGCCTTTCACAATGTTTCATAATTTCTTTTTTCCATCGACCCCAATGATGGACGCAACGGTTCCCACGTTTTTGAGACATTTTGTTCCTGTATTCTTGTGTGCAAATAAAAGTTGCAGAGAACTGGGAAGCTTTGAATAGCTTTAATAAACGTCTTGTCCGTTTTGCACGTGCCAGGTGGAACTACTGTTCATGAAAAAAACAAATCACATAGAGAAACAAGAAAGCACAGAAATCTAATTGCCACGTTGAGCCTTCAATGCATTTAGTTTTGAAATCAATTTATCTCTTTGCCCCTTTATCCCAATTATCGAACCCTCTGTCACATGGAAATGTTAGCTAATGTTTAGGTTTAGGCAAGTGAAAGATCTTTGGTCATGGTTTAGGTTAAGCTCAGGCAATTAAAACAACTTTATTTAAGGTATAGGGTTAAGGTTAGGGTTAGGTTTAGGCCCTAACCTTAACCAATTTGGGCCCTAACCTTAACCAATTTAAGGTTGGTTAAGGTTTAAGGTTAGGTTTTGGGAAAGGTTAATCAGAAAAACTCAAAATTAATTAAAAAATAAAAACTTCACTCACAATAGAAATTTCTTGGTATGAGTTGGTAAATGTTGTCATCACCTGTAATGCCATCACCTGCTGAGAGTGCAGTACTGGGGGGGAAATCTGTTTTTTTGTTTGTTGTTTTCATTACAAATGTTATCAGATCCTCACAGCTGATGTGAAGAGAGCTAAAGGAAACGGCAGAAAGTGATGTGATTTGGTGAGATGTGTATTGATATTGAAAACATACCTAAACTTTATAATAATATCAATCTTAGTCCTTCCTCAAAACTTGTACTATCTGTAACTTAGAGGGAATCCTTCTGAAAACAGTCCGTGTTATGTTTTCCCCATGGCCTTGGAGGGTTCTGTGTGTTCATTTGTAAACACAAAGTACAACAAAGAATTTCTGTTTATTGCATATTGTGCCAAATGGTGACTTTGGGAGGGCGTTGTTGATGTTCACACATGTTGATTGACCTGTTTAACATCCCAATAGCTTATACTAGTGTGGGTCAAAAATCCAATGTGATTGGATGATGGGTCTGTCCAATTAGGGATTACTGGTCTGATCAGCCTTAAACATTCCCACCCAGCACCATACAGGGAAACAGACGCTGTCCATTGTTGGCTGTAACTAAAATGGTTTTATTGAGTCCAATTACATTTATTGACTTTTAACAGAATGTGACTGCAGCTGTTTTTCTACACTGACTGATCTTTTGTTTTAGAGAAGATATTTTGCATTGCTTTCTTTCTTCTTTTGGCAGTTTTGTCTTGTTGGTGTATATTGTTGAATATGCCCATATGGAACGATTCAACCCAAGTGACAGAATTTGTTATCGGTGGTTTTGACACAACTGAGAGGCCCATGGTACTAGGGGTGGTGATATTAGTTTTCTATGTTCTCGTCATGGTAGCCAATACGGTGAATATAATCTTCATCATTTATGACAAGCGATTGCACAAACCCATGTATCTTCTGATTTGCAACCTGGCCGTTGTCGATGTGCTGTACAGCTCCAGCGCCAGTCCGACAGTGATCGGTGTTCTGGTTGCTGGCGTCAAGACCATATCCTATGTGCCGTGCATGTTTCAGATGTTTGTTTTCCACCTGGGAGGGGTGATGGAGATGTTTGCTTTGTCTGTCATGGCGTTCGATCGACTGATTGCTATCACTTGTCCTTTGAAATATCATCAGTTTTTAACCAATGCGCGTACCGTTGTCCTGACGTACCTCCTCTGGATGGTTGCCGGTGCTTTTGTGGCCATCATGCCTGCTACTGTGATCCCCCTCCCTTACTGTCACTCAAGGCTGAAGTACATTTTCTGTGATTACGCTGCCTTAGTGCGGGCGTCTTGTGTCAACCCCAGGTACTATTTCAACATGATAAGCATCGTATCATTCTTTCTGTTATTTTTCACATTCAGTTTTATTTGCCTGTCATACTTGTGGATCATTTTCGCTGGGAAGTCGTTCTCAAAGAATGACAAAAAGAAAATGTTTAGCACTTGCTTGAGTCACTTGATTGTGGTCGCGTGTTATTACTGTCCGTTATTCATTCGCATCGTCTTGACCAGGATAGGCGTGGTGTTAACTCTGGAGGAGCGCCACAGCTTGATGATCGGGGCCATTCTTGGTCCATCTCTTGTAAATCCCTTTGTGTACTGTCTTAGGACTAAAGAAATAAGAAATAGGATGTTAAAGATATTTCAAAAAACCTGAGACCGTTGAATAGTTTCTGTGAGAGCAATATGTAAATTCATGTAACATGGATTTCCTTGTGAAGGTTGCATCCTTTGATAATCTTAACTGTTTTTGTAAAATGGTAAAATATTCGTTGGGGTCAAAACACACTATAAATAAGAAATGTTTTGGCTTTTTGAATGTTTGAATGCTTTTCAGTTCCCTTATTTCAACAATACTGTATTCTTTTGCAGGTGTTGGCAAAATGGTAGCCTACATTAAAAAAAAAACTGTATTTTTACTCTATTTTGTCATGTTCTTTAAATAGCATCATTTGTGCCAGTGAATAAACAGCTTTTCAATGGATTGAATGCATGGGAAGAGGCTCACTGGTGCTAAAGAGCGAGGAGTGTGTGTGAGTCCATGTCACGGCCAAAAAGGAGAAGCAAATCATCTTACTAGCACAAGCACAAGCAGAAATCGTGACAGTTTGGCCTGTTGTGTTAGATACAAGATAGAGATGCATGTCTCAGATACCAGACTCTGTCTGACAGCTGATGTTGCCGAGAAGCAGACTCAGAAAGGTTTTTGTGACAGTAACCATGGTTAGAGGTACTGGTGTCATTCGAAACCTTTTCCCCCTTATGTTCACATTCATAATGTCAGCACGTCTCTCTCTATGGGATATCTATAAATTATTACTGTTATTAATTAATTTTATTAAATAATCCAGGTGGTAGGCTATAGCTGTTTTTTCATTGTACTTCATTGATGTTACCACTTCCTTAAATGTATGTAAATAAGGAAAAAAATCTATCTGATGGCGAGATATTTCAAGAGCGGAGACATGACATGACAAGGCATCTGGCAGCTTTTTATAATAATAATGAACACACTTTATTACCAGGTCAGATAATAAAACAATAGCACCACAAAACAAATAGTAGATTAAATCCTAAATACAGAAAAGATAGTTTATAACAGTAGTGATTTGGAGGTTGATACGGAGGATCTCAGGCTGCGATTTGGCTCATAGGGAGTTAAAAGATCAGATGTATCTATAGAGGCCAAACCATACTGTGCTTTGGATGTGATCAGTAAAATGTTACAATCAATTCTAAACTGGATTGGTAGCCAGGGAGTGATGCGATCTGTGTGTTCAGCACCTATTAGCACCCTGGCAGCTTTGCACTAGATGGGACAGTGACCTTTTACTGACACCGGAATGCAGAGAGTTGCAATAATCTAAATACAAGCACGCATGACTTCTCCCAGATTGGTAACGGGTAAAAATGACTGAATATTAGAGGTGTTTCTTTATTGCAAAAAACCATGACTGGACAAGATTTTGTGAAAAGCGATTAGAAACTACATTTTCTATCCATTTCTAAATAATGGAAGACATGTTTTTTTTTATTTGTAATTTGCAGTGATATGGATTCAAAAATTAATCAGATTGATATGGGTTTTTTTTCTTTGATAAGTAAAAATAACTAAATCAATTTTGGAGGCAAATTGCAAGTCCAGATTCCACCATATTTTCAATGCGACACCTCAAGTGTGTCGGTGCACAGGGACACCTGTTCTGTCACATATCACTAATACTGTGTGAAAATCAAGGGACATTTCACTCTTACTGACTCTGTGTGACATCTTGTGGAATTATCTTTTTTTCCAATACATTTTCTATTATTATTCTTCCTGTTTATATGTATTTTTGGAGGAAAGAGTTCAGATGAAGGTACCGGTAGTTCAACTAGACACTATTTTACAACTTTAAATAAGAGAAAATTCTCCTGATGCAAAATAGGGGTTATTACAGTATCCATTGTTTTCAAAAATGTGTGGGAAGCCTGACCTTTACAGTAGAATAGACACTTCATTCAGAGAAAAAGAACACTAGTGACTGTTTTACAGTTCAGGGGGGAAAGCAGTTTATTGGAAAGGGGAGTAGAACCTAAATCCAAACTGAAGTCATTCCCAGACTCAGGTTTTCACTTCCACAGGGTCTTATCGGCCACAGCCTGGTTCTGGACTACACATTTAGTGGCTGTGGGGTTAAAAACCTGACCTCTCAGGCATGGGACAGTCACTCTGACCGTTATGCCCACCCTGCTGCTCTGCCAAGATAAAATAACACTCTATAAAAGTCTTACGGCTGCACACCAGACCCTCAAGCTAGGGCCGCTGAGGAGAGACTGGCAGGCGTTTACACTTGTAGAGAAGGTCAGTGTTTAACATCAGCAGTGTGATAATCTCAAATGAAAGGTTTCTGCTTGCAGTGTTTCCTTTGTTTCAGAGCGGGACACTGATGCACGATCTTGCTCAATAACGCAAACAAAAAAGAAGCACTTCATGACACATCAATAAGACTGATTTGATGCTTATGTCAGCTATTATAATGTTCATGTTATGGTATCATTTTTGACATATCAGTTGAACAGTGTGTTTGTTGGTGATATGAAGCTTTTTTTTTTCAGACATTGTATTCCGCTTGTTCCTAGAACCATCCATTTATTTTTACCCACAGTCCAAGTGCAAAACCAGCAAGCCACTGCTGACTCACTAGCCAGCCACCTACTTTACTGAAAGATCATGGCTTTTCTTTGAATCGTGTTTGAATCATAGGCCTAGTTAGCTGGCTGGCGGTTTCTCTTTTCTGATGCTAACTTGAATGTATAAACTGAAGGTACAAAATGTGAGGGACACTTACTCTTTTCATGAAGTGCACCAATGAGGTGAATCCAGGAAAAAAGACTTGATCCCTTACTGATTTCCCTTATTAAATCTGTACCAATCACAAAGGAAAAGCAGATTTCTAAGCCTTGAGACAACTGAGATGCAGACTGCGCAAAAGGGGCTGCAACTCAATATCAGGAAGATATACATTCAGTGTAGGATTACATGTATATAGGACAAAATGTACTTGTTTCATAGACTTTTACTAATCGTGTAGTGTGATTAAGATAATGTGAAGCTGCAGTTTCAGGTGGAAGGACAAGATGCAAAACCTTATTGCCGCACTAATCAGTTTCACTCAAGGCTTAAGCTGCTTTTTTAGAAAAGGGTTATTCTCTGCAAATTATGAGAAATAAATATTCTAAGGAGAAATCATATCACCCAGAATGGATTTGATCCCTTAATAAAATGTTCTATGTTGTTGTGTGGCTTTCTCGGTGCAATGCAAATCGCAGGCAAAGCACTGCGTCATCCCTCTTTCACAAGTTCAGCTGTCACAGTGGGAGCAGTCACAAACAAACCAGTGGCTGTTTACTGCGCTGTGTGTCACCAAACCCTTTGAGGTTCATTACCGGAGCCAAGTTTAGAGGATAAATCACTCAGGAGGGCTGCGTGTGGCGCATCTTCCCCATCAACACCGCTGTAAACAAAGAAGTCATTAACTTAATGAGCAAAGTTGAGCAAGTACAGTTAACTCATGGTGGAAACTATTGTGCAACAAATGGTGCACTTGGGCGCCCTGTTCAGTAACAAGTGACAACATACCCAACACAAGCCAATCAGACACAGGTCACCATGACAGTATGCAAATCTGGATGGGTGCTGTGTTACTCAAGGCTCAGTCATGAAACACATGAAAGGACAGTTAATAGCTTTTTTTTAATAACCGTAAGCTGTGAAACTCTCACATCAGCCGCACAACCTACAACACAAAACATTCAAAGAAATATAAAACCGGAACAAAATAAGAAATATGAACAAGCAAGAAATAAAAGCAAAAAGTGCCGAGTTATTGTGCAGACAACAGTTATACAATATTGGTACATGATCTGATAATGCACCCGGATGAGGTTTTAGTGATATTGTCCTTTAGTTGAACATTTCTTACTTTGATATGAGTTCTCATTCAGCAAAATAATCTGTGCTCTTTACTGTCATTACTTATTCCACACACGTAAAACTACCCTTTAGAAACAATGGGAAGTTTGTTCCTTTGTTGCTAACACTGTAGAGCACAAAACAAAACCCATAATAATGCTAATTATTCAAAACACACCACTGTAGTTTAAATATTAAAATGCTTTTATGTCCCTTGAGAAGATATTTATAAGCGAGTCATAATTTGTCAGGTTTCAGCTCAGTAGAGCCTTGATCAGGGTTGTTGTCTCTTACCTTTTGATCAGTCTGACACAGAAAACAGCACAGTATTATCTGGGTTGCATCAACGTTTTACATTTGTGTTTCAAGTATGACCTTTTTGGACTGAGGCCCAAGCGTCAGAAATCCAAATCATTTTGAATCTCATGAATAAAATCAAACAGAGGAATGGAGTTCACTTCACTTCCAAACCTCCCTGATTGTGAATCTTTCAAATCCCGAATTGGAAAGGGTTCATTTCAGAATCTGCTCTCCTCCAGAAACCTCTCTGAACCTTTTCATTTTCAAAAAGCTGTCTGCAGATGAAAAATGTTCCCGGCACAGCTGCACCACTATGTGCCCAAGGACCAGCCCTAGCTTTTGGGTGGTCTAAACTGAAATATGAGTTGCGGGACCCAAAGTGCACACTGACAAACCTTTAACATGAGAGTGTACAGTATCATGGGTGGTAACTCTGGTGGTAAGTCATCTTCAAATTAGGGCCAGTCAGGGCGTTGCCCCGTCAGACCATGCTAAAACAATATATGTATGTATTTTATGACAATTGGCATGCTACTTATTAGACAGTACAGTTGAACGAGACAGGAAAGGGGGAAGAGAGAGAAGGGGATGACATGCAACAAAGGTCCCAGGCCGGATTTGAACCCATGACATCACCTTACACAACTGAGTCACCAGGATGCCCCCATGTTTTTTACAGTTATAGGATTGACTTGTGGTGTAAGTGTGCCTCTCTGCCTAGCCAAGCGTGGCCCTTTGGTGCACCTTTGGCAAGGCCAGCCTTATGATGATAGAGTGCTGAGTACACCCTGTATTCTTCTGCTTTCTCATAGAGCTGTGGTCACCGCCTGTGTTGTTGCCTGTAACCACAGTGCCAGCTAGTGGCTAAAATATTTAACTGCTTTATCACGTGAGAATGAAACCATGAGGGAAGATATGTTTTTCTGAATGAGCACGAGTTATTGGTCAGTTTCTTTACTTCTTTATTCTTCTTCAGGGTCAGGGGGAGTTAGAGCCTATCGGTTACACTGGGTGGAAGGCAGAGAAACACATGATGTATCACAGGATGGACTGGGAGAGACAGACAATCGCTCACATTCATGGACAATTTAGAGTCTCCAGTTCACCTGACTTGCATGTCTTTGGACAGTGGGAGGCCAAAGCACCCGTGCAAACATGCAAACTCTAAATGGACTGCATTTATACAGCGCTTTACAGTATACATTCACCGATGGCGGCAAGCTACCACGCATGGTGCTGGCACAACCATCAGGAGCAATTTGGGGTTCAGTATCTTGCCCAAGGACACTGCGACATGCGGACGGGAGGAGCCGGGGATCGAACCACTGACCTCTTTTATCCAAAGCGATTAAGTGGACGACCCGCTCTACCGCCTGAGCCACAGCTGCACCAACTCTACACAGAAAGGGCCATGGTAGAGTACTGAATGTGCGACCTTGTTGCTGTGAGGTGACAGTGCTAACCACTGAGTCACTGTGCCACTGTTGGTCAGGCAGCCGATTAAGTTTTAGCCTTGAAGAAGAAGCTTTTGTATTTGGTCGGCAGGGTGACCAAGTGAGGGGGAAGTTGTGTATGAAATGTGAAGGGGAAAAAAAGGTGAGAAACGTATTCCAAACATCAAAACATTACTGTGTGGTTCAAATCTGAATGAAAATGATTAATATAATATGTCATTATTTTTTTTAATCAAACTTTTGTATATGCGGGTCATTTTTGACCCTGGCCATGTACTGTAAAGGGTTCCAACAGGCTGGGCAGGGTTACGACAGCTCTTGTTTATGACCAACTTGTGATCAATGTTTGTTACATTTCTGTCCATTTCTGCTTTATGCTGTGTTGTGCTACAGATGGTTTTGTAGCCTCTTTGCAAGAAAAGTTGTGCATGGTCAATAGTCATAAGGCAGTGGACCCAAATGCAGAGATGAGGCTGGAGAAGAAAATTTTACTGGCAGACTCTGGGCAACAGCACAAAGCCTGGACTCAAGATCACAACAGTAGGCATGCGAACTCAAGACTGCACAACTAAAGGCTAACACAACAGAACTTAAACAGGCAACTCAGCATGTGAAACTAATAACTAAATAACACACAGGTAAGGTGAAAATAATCTACACAAGGATCCCCAAAACAAAAGAAAACAGTCTATGCTGCCCCCCAGCGGCCGTCTGAGGCAGCAGCAGGAACTCTAAAGTTCAGAAGCCACATTTAAGAATCTGGATAGCCTACTGGACGAGCCTGATGTGGTAATGATTTGGGTTTTTCTGCTGTAACCAAACTTCCCACAACAGAGAGAGAACTCCTCTTTTATTGATCTGATAATGGGAGTCTCACAGATCTAACTGTGTGAACAGGTGGATTACTGCCTTTAGAATGATCCAAAACTTCATGTGTTATTGTTAATTTGGAGTCACATTTGATTGTTCAGTTTCATAGTCTAAACAGTCTAATAGTTAGTTAATTAATAGTTTTGTCTCAGTGAACTAATTTCCATATGTTTAGATGCAGGCCATTATTTGATTGTCTTTTGCAGAACATGATATATTGACGGGATTGCAGTATATCAGTATACAGTATCCACAATGTGTCTGTCCAAATTAACTTGTTCAAATCAATCACAGACAGTAATAACTCCCTAGATCTATTTTCCTCATACGTCATAGTCTGTAGAGTCTAATATCAATATTGAATCTATATAAGCCTAATAAAGACAATAACATCAATTAGAGAATGAAATCTTCACAAAGATTTGGAAAGAACAACATAACGTAGGCCAGCAGATAGCTCTCCATACTGTCACAAACTGAGGCGTTCAGTGCCAGACTTCACTAGTGTGGTGACAAAATCCATTACTGCCACCGTATCACTGCAAGAACGCTCATCAAAAAAATATAGAACAGTATTATCAGGTGGTAAAATACTCACTGTAAGGGACACACATCTGTGCACATTTATAGTATGTATATTGGAACTTAATAATCATAATTTTCACCATAAAAGTTAATTGCCAGCCTTATGTCTCGCCGTAACTTTACAACAAGGCTTAAAACTGTTCATTTGACTGGAAATTCTACTAATTTCCTTTATGTATATTCCCTAAATTTTCGAAACTGAACCAGGTTATGTTCAATCTGAGGTAGAAAGTGTTCTGGTATGTTCTGGCCCATTTCCAGCAGTGCTAGTCCCTGGTGTGTGTGTGCATTCTGACAGAAACATGCCTTTGGATGGGTATAATATAGGTACTAATGTATTCATGTATTATTAATATGATCTGGGCCCAATCATAACAAAATTATTCTCTCTCCTTTCATAGTTTGACAATGGTCAAAAGACTAAAACTGAAAACAGCACAGATTCAGTTTTATCTCAGTTAGATTTAAAGCCAGATATTTTAGTTACAACTTTTCCTGTTTACTGTGTTTCCTTTTTGTTAGTTAGTTAGTTTTATTACTAGTTTTACTTAACAATAACCATGATGTGCTCTGAAGAAAGGACAGTTACCAGCCACATATATCTGGCCTCTGTCTTTTACCACCCACTACGGACACAAGAGGGCAGCAAAATACAAATGATCCAAGTACTGTGTTGAACAGACTCAAGTGCTTCTCATTCATTTATTTATTGATGTTAACTAGTTTACTGATGGCGCCCGCTGCTGTATTTGATGTGCCCTTATTGCCCAGCAGCACACTGGCTTCTACACGGTTCATGTTTTGGTAGACTTGAAGTTATTTGAATAGTTAGTCTTAATTGGTCAATTGTAATTTTGTTGTTTAAATTTTTCAGTTTTCCAGAGTTGTTAAGATCCCTTAACCATGTGAGCCATCTGGGTCCTTTTCAATTCACCAAGTGAGATCCAGATGATTTCTTGAGTTTAAGATTTTGAGAGATTAATTTCTGTTTGGCTTCAGCGCTGTTACAGGTTGGTATAATGCTCCTTCAAATCTAAAACTATGATTTAACTTCTCAGTAAAACTACTGTAAAAAACAAGTGTCTTAATGATGCGTCATATCAGCTACCAACCGTTTTTTGAATACTGATTCATGCCTGTGTAAGGTTTCATATGGTGATCCTCTAATAAGTCACAGATTTATTTTTTGGTGGTTTAAATTTGTGTCAAAATTAATTAATTAATGTATTTCTTTATTTAGCATGTGTTTAATCAGATCAATTGAGAACAAATTCCCATTTACAATGATGACTTGGCCAAGAGACGACAACACTTTAAATTTCACAAGTCTATACAAACCACATAATCACAATAAACAATCGGTTTGAATCACAATATACATAATATACAGTATATACTACTGCAGCAGAAATCTATGTATAGTAGCAGGGCCAGAAAAAGCAAAAGTCAGAAGCAAGTGCAGTAATCAGAAACTGTCTTCTAACGATGATTTCCCTTTGATCTTGATCCATTGCATATAGTTTTACAGAGATATGCCTCAACTCACATCAGAAGTGTTTTGCAGTGGCAGCTGAGTGGCTCTTTCTATGCTTTTCACCCTGCACACATCAAATTTCAAATTCGCAAAATTCAGGTTTAAGGAAATATTTATATATCATATTAAAATAACATAAATTTGTAATAGCATGTAATAATATCACTGTAGGTGGGATGTTTACATGCTTTGATGAGACACTGAACTCCTGATTTTACCTGTGAAATGGTGTTAAACAAGCTTTCCCCACATCAAGAGTGCAATCCAAGCACAATGAGGCCCCACTGAAAACAATCATTGGATAAGAGACATATTTCATATAATATATATATAATATAATTATAAAACAATACTGAATGATATGGTCAAAACATAACAATGACAGGAATTAACTGTATAAGAATTAGTCTGGTTCCCACTGATAGTGTTCTAGAGAAAAAAGTGGATCCCTTCTTATTGCAGAAATAGACTCTGTGTTGCCCGGAACATAATTAGTTTGCATGTGCATTATGTCAAAATGAACCTCTGTCACAATTTTTTTTTTTTTAACTCTGTTAAACTCCAACTGAGTTACAAAGTAGAAAAGGATTCTGCAATTTCATGATAATCTAGTTAACAGTTATGATAAAACAGCCCCAAAACAAAACATTCTCAGTGAAACAAAACAGATTAATTAGGTGGGAGAAGAAAATCATGCCACGACAGTGGAAAGTTTAAGTTTGCTGAATAAACGTACCGATAGTACACTAGAACGGAAGGATTTTTTTGCTGAACAAGTATTTTTTGCTGAAAAAGTACATGACTTTCTCCCGAATTTCTTTCGTTTTCAGTCCATAGATTATGGGATTCAGCGTCGGGGGGAAAATCAATGTCGAGACCCCTATGAACTTCCTTAAATGTGGCGAAATGCCCCTCAGTCTGTATGAAATGATGGTGAAAAGACCTAGACACTCCAGCAGGAGGAAAACAGTTAAATGTGTCGCGCACTTCTGCAGGGCTTTGGCGCTTGTATCGGCTCGTTTGCTCCTGAAACATGCAATGAGGATCTGAAGATATGTGTACAGAATCATCCCGTTACCTATCACCTGTGTAAGAGCAACGGTAAAAAGCCCATAAATGTTATTGATGGTTGTGTTTGCACAGACCAGACTCAGCAAGGACGGATTGTCACAGTAGGTGTGTGCAAACACAACCATCAATAACATTTATGGTTGTC
>OMOV01101025.1:0-13850 GCA_900312565.1 Beryx splendens | reverse complement strand
TACCTGTTAATCAGACAAATTGACCAGCCAATCAGATCCATCAATTACTTCCTAGTTCTCCTCTTCAATCCCACCCTCGGGGGGTGGGGGTGGGGGGGTGACATGCGGCAGGACGGGCAGGTTGAAATGTCACCTTCATTAAGCCGATCCGCAATCAATAGCCCGGGCTCTGATGAAGTCCCACTGCGGCTAATCATACAGCCGCGGCGGAGACGGGCTACAAGGCACAGGCAGAGCTGTCACTTTATCTTACCGAAAACACATTTTACGGGAACTGTAACAGAAACCGATTTCTATTGCATTAGTAATAGCAGAGTATCCATCTGTGGAGGCAAAAACATTAAGAGCAACTTTTGAATATAAGCTGCAGTGCTGATTTAGTCTCAAAGCTTAAATATTACTGGCTCCTCTCATCTAGATCCCCCCTCCATGATTGCTTTACACTGACCTCACTCAGAATAAGGTTAATCAGATTCTCGCTAACAAAACTCAAGCTGGATTCTACTTTATCTTCATAAAAGCACATTTTACTGCATTTGGACTGCTTTCGATAGCATTGGTATAGTCTGTGGGGGGACACAAAACATTAGGATCACCTCCTGAAAATGGAGTTGTAGTGCATCTTTAGAGATATCTTAGTTGTCATGAGGCTTAGAGAGTTATACTTTAACCTGTCTCCTCTCGTTCGTCTGTGCCTCCCCGCCACTCTACGCCGACCTTGCTCTGAGTAAGGTTAATCACATTCTCGACAGCAAAATTCGAACGGCCGAGAAGCGGAATCCCGCGGCGCAAAATTGAAGCAACAAGGTATCGGAAATCATTTGTTATCTCGGCGATCAAGTGACTCCACACAAAGGCCTGGTTTTGTTTCTGCTCAGCTGCTTCGTGTCGAGTTTCTGAGTGCTTTGTGGTCGGATTTGATGATAAAATATGTACGTATCAATGTTCAATGTATTTTCAGTTTAATATATGCCCTGATGCAGTGGTGGAAAAAGTACTCAAATCATTTACTTAAGTAAAAGTAGCAATACCATAATGGAAAAATACTTGAGGAAAAGTCCTGCATATAGTCCTGTAAGTATAGATGTATTAGCAGTAAGCATCAAAAGTAAAAGTCCTCATCTTTCAGACTGTTAAATTATTGAAGCATTAACCTGTAAGAAGTATTTTAATGTTGTCAGTCTAACCACTCCATATACAGTACTGTTGAGGAGTTTAAACTAACAACACGCAACATACTTTATGAGCTTGTTGCATGTTTTGCATGTAAAACCTTATTCTGCAAAGCAACTAATAATAATAATAATAACTCCCAGCCGTCAGGTAAGTGTAAAAAGTACAATATTTCCCTCTGAAATGTAGTGGAGGAAAAGTAGAAAGTCTCACAAAATGGAAATACTTAAGTCCAATTTTGAGGTACTTGCACTTTACTTAAGTACAGTATAGGTAGCTGTGTATGAGCATGTGGGTGTGCAGGATGTGTGTGTGTGTGCTTGTGTGTTGGAGGAGTGTGTGTAGGGCCTCAATGAGTATGTTGAAGTGTAGTATCATGAACTACCACACTCTCCTTAGCAAGATCTAAATGTTTGCTGGGAAAATCGAGCTAAATATCTATTTGAAAGCTAGTGTCAAATCTTGCTTTACCGAGATATAAACCCAGATTCTACACGTTTTTCCAAGAAAAAACGTCTTTAGCTGCAGCTGCACAGCTGTCTTTGGAAACCAGTATGAAAAGCAACACTTTTTACTCTCCAAACCTCTAGTCTCTAGCTGTGAACAATGTGCTTTCTCCCGCTGTGTAGTATTCAGTGCCTGACAGGTTGAGAGTCTTCAGATGATCCTATTAGGAGACTGTGAGTCAGTTTACAATCAACTGACACAGCTCCTGCCTCAGCTGCGGGCTTACAGACACTGCAGAAAACCTTTCCGTCTGACTGATTGGCTCTGTTTTTCTGGCTGGTTCCATGGCTCCATTCATCCGTTTTGGAGCGGAAAAGTCCTTACCTCAGTATCATCATTCAAAACATGTAAAATACACAGCGTCCGTTCTGAAAAACTGTTTGGTCAAGCAAGAATTTAGATTTAGATTACCTGCTGTCCTTTTGAAAAGTACCACAATATGCTTTTCTTTTGTATTATCATTTCATATGAGTAGGTGCCACTTTTTTCAAATGGTGGATTTCTCTTTGGGGCGAATCTCTTCCATTTCGTTTTTGTAATCATTCTTTGTAATTGGAAATGCAAAGAATTACTGAATCAGTCTTTGAATCAATTTGACTTGATTCCATGTTTTAAATGGGATAACGTGACATTTTTATATTTGTATTGCGCTGGCTTCGCTTCTCAGCTTTACCAATAAAAAGCTCCTACAACACAGATTTTTTTTCCAACACCTTTATTTCCACTCTTGCAAATAGCTTTTGACAGACTTCTACTGGGTGTCCGAAAAGTCTGGGATCATAGAAATGAGTAACAACCTATATTTTTTCTTGTTGCACTTGTTTTCTCTCCACTCTGTCAGGGCTGATTGGTTTCTTTTTGGACAGCCTGTACAGTCCTAAAACAACGTGACATGAGGACAGAGGTCTGCTGAGAGTCAGGAGTGAAGAAAGAAAGAAAGAAAGAAAGAAAGAAAGAAAGAAAGAAAGAAAGAAAGAAAGAAAGAAAGAAAGAAAGAAAGAAAGAGTAACAAACAAGGAACAAAGACAACCAACAAATTACCAAAACCAAAGTATATTTCTTAGGCGTAAAGCAAAAAGTGCTGTAATTTAATACAAGCATAACAACAGAGAGAGCGCATTACTAATTCAAAATGCATAACAAAGACTTCTGTCTAATTATTCAAAGAAAGCATTAGTAATTCAATCAGCATTACAAAGCTTTCTGAGAATTATTCAGAGAAAGAAGCTGCTGTTGTGTGTCAAGCTCGTAATTCTTGCTGTTTGTTTCATTTCTTTACTTGAAACAATTGTTCCTACATGCGTTAAATAAATGTTATTGCCCTAGTGCTCAGGAAAGCCTTTCGAAACACATTGTGTACTCAAATATGAGCTTATGAGGTTGAAATTTAATAATTGTTTTCTTACTGTAATGATGAATAGTTAACTGTGTAGAGCAGGGCTGCCCAACCTTTTCTGAACCAAGATCTAAAGTTACCAGTCTGCCGAGATCTACCATCTAGCCATTTCTGATAGCCTACCTATGTATTTAATATGCACACAACAAACAGAAAAGTAATCCAGATATAATAAAAGGTAGTTCTCTAAGTTGGAAAAGTGGAAATAATGTATTTCTCTACCTTAGTGGGACCACACGCACTGGGAAGAGGCAACTAGTTTCTCATAGTCAGGGCAGTAGGAGCTGCTTGCAAGCCTTAGGCAGGCCACAGGTTCAAGGCGCATCTTCTGAGGCTGGGATACTTTTGTTCCAGCAGTAGGTTCCAGAACTCTCCACTCATGCAGGTGTTGCCCTGGATTTGATCTGTGTCATTTTGCAGTGTGAGAATCTCATTCTCAACAGCAGAGCTATCCGGGTGGAACAGTGATACTACTTTGGAGGCAATGCAATCCACATCAACACTTGCACCAAATGGAAAACACAGATAGCTGGCAACAGGCTCGATGGATGCAAGGTCAGTAAAGCGCTTCCCAAATTCTGACAAAATGCTTTGAACTTGCTCGTCATAACGTGCACTGTCAAGCTGCACAAAGTCTTTGCCCTGACGCTGAAGTTCTGCCTGCATGGGAGGAAAGTTCCGCAGGTCACAGCGTTGCAGCCTACCTCACAGCAGTTGTAGCTTGCTTTTAAATGTGTTCACTGAACTGATCATGTTGATTACATATTCATCCTTACCCTGCAGCTCTAAATTAAACTCATTGAGCAGGTTGGTGAGATGTCAGGAAGGCTAAATCCAAAAGCCACTGGTAGTGCTCCAGCTGTGCATATTCTGCATGTTTTGAAAGCTTCAGAAAATCTTTGATTTCAGGCAAAAACTCAGTGAATCTTGCAAAAAATGTAACTCTGCGTAGCCATCTAACATCTGTGTGCAGCAGCAGGTCTGTGTCTGCGCCTGTCTCCTCCAAGTGTTTTAACAGGGAAATCCGTCTCGTACCTTCCGTGCACCGTTTTGAAATGCCGCTCCAAATAACTGTTCTTCGGGAAGGCCACGCTCGCATTGCAGATAAGACAGATGGACTTGGAATTTGAGTAAACAAAAAAAGAATCCTCTACACTGTCTGAATGAAAATGATATGTTTTCGATTTTTTTGGCTGCTGCCATATTTGTGTTTTGCCTATTTAGCTAGCTAACTAGTCGATCATGGACAGCTCTCAACTTCAACAGTCACTCCGGGTTCAGGCAACTTCACTAGACAACGTGCCAAGCAACAACTGGCCAGTAGCCAATAGCAAAATTGTGATGTGTTGAAGTGTATGGCATATGACACCAGAGGTTGCACGGTGAGAAAGGAGAGTGTGCACAGGAAAGCGCTGATAAACCTTTCTATTTTATTGACTACTCTTCTCACGATCCACTGACTGGTTGGGCACCCTTGGTGTAGAAATTTGCATTTCCAAATTGCCATATTAACCATTTTAGGCTTAGCTGATTTTCTACCTCTTTGTTTTTATATAGACTACCGTTGTCTTAGTGAATTTTGTTGCTTTTTGCTTAATTCACACTTGGATAGTCAAATACTGTTACTCAATTTCCTATAAAGTGACTATAATGTGTCATCAAAAGTGATAACTCATAATTGTGTGAAAAGCAGTCTATAGATATTCAGTGTCTGGGCTAGGGTTAATCTTAGGGTTGAGGTTAATATTAGAAATAAGATCAAGTTACGGTTGGGTTTAGGCGAATATCAGGGTTATATAGTCTATATAGAAATGCACTAAATAGACAAGTGACACTCTACTTTTTGCCACCTCATTGAGTATCAACATTGCACTACCCAAAGAAGTGTTACCCTCTGCTTTGTGAAGAGCACAGTGATGCTGTCTAAAACTGATCAACTATAGACAAAGGGAAGCCTCTGGGCTTACTACAGGCACACTCACACTGAGCCAAGGATGTAGTTAAAATGCCTTTATTGGTTAGGGCATATCAAAGTTTAAAAAACCCTCCACTTTCGTTGCCGTGATGACAATTGTGAAAGTGGCGCGCCATATGATAATCTACATTATTAGTTCTCATGGCATATTTGTATTTTGCACTATCTTTCAAACGCCTCTTAGTGCGCCCAATGTAAAAACATTCACATGGGCAGGTGAGGCCGTACACTACATATGTGGAGTTACAATTAATAAAATGTTTATTTTTATGTATCTCCCTTGTCTTGAGATCTACGAATTCCTTCTGTTGTATGATGTTAGAGCAGTGATTACAAGTAGTTTGCATGCATTTGAAAGTCCCAATAGGTCTCTTGAACCAGTGGCCTACCCTCCTACTGGAACATAACTGTGTGAAATTCGCTCCTGAGGATGTCCCAATTACACAGAATGATCTGCTGAGCCTGTTTGCTGAAACGTGTGACAAAATGTATACCTGAAGTGTCTTTTATCTGTCTGTCCCATATGCTGTAAGAGTTGATGACGTCCGATGGAAGCTGCCTTAGTCTGAGCTGTGGAGACAGTGGTCTTTTTGTATGATCTGTCTAAAAAGTGTTTAGTCATATGTTGAGACTGTGTATGAAAATCAGAGTCCAGGTCACAGATCCTGCGATCAGTAGGTTTTCTAAATAGTGTAGTATGTAATTTAGTCATCCCCTTTATAAATGGTAAGGGTTAGGAAGTGGATCCTCTCTTTGGAGTGTTAAGTAGATAATTTGATGTTCTTATTAGTGTTATTAAGATAATTATAGAAATCCATCAAACCATTATGACTACCACTGTAAAGAAGAAACAAATCATCAATAAATCTACAATACATTCTAATGTTGTCACTAAAGCAATTCATTGCAGGGTTAAAGACATATTCAGATTCCCAAAGTCCCAAATACAGGCAAGCTTATTCAGGGGCAACGCTAGCCCCCATACTGGTCTCTTTACATTGCCTGAACAATCTGAACAATCTTGAAACAGGAACACATTATTATTCAAAAATCACTCAGTAAGTTCCACAATGTATGTCAGTCCCTCTCTATGTGACAGGTAATGACTGACCGCTCTAAGGCCATCACAATGATCAATAAATGCTTCTACATCCATTGTGACCATAAAGATTTTGTTTATGTGGGGATGGGAGCGGTTTATTAAATCGTTTTTGAATATCATAATCAACTTTCCTAGTAAAGGCCATCAAGCTGGGGTTGTTGCTCAAAGGAAAAAAATGGGACTTTGGGTTGAAAATCTTCTCCGAGGTTCTTCGAGTTTCTGCACAGCCTTGATCCCTCCATGATCGAGGGTTGACTCTACTGCATCAAAGGCAGAGGTGTCATCTTTGGATGCTTGCGTTTGGACAGCATGGGGGTCCTGTGAGGAAAGACCGGAAGACGCAGTTTCGAGTCCCCCTTTTTGGCAAACATTCTCCCCACTGAAGTGTCCTTGAGCAATACACTGAATCCCTAACAGCTCCAGCGTTGCTGTTCTGTAGCTAATCCAGCACATCATCCTATCTGCAGGGGGAGGGGAAAGTGAAAGCAACTGAGAACAACTGAAGTGAAAAGAGAATTTTCCTGTCAAGATCAATGAAATGTTGCAGTATTATCTTTTTTGCAATCGGGCCATTGCCATCAGGGCCCCTAGACTTTGGATCGACCTACTAAATCTGTATTATCTTTTAAATATCGCCATAAAAGTCACTTTTATAGACCTGCTTTTAAGTAATCATCTTTTATGGATAGTTTTTGACCTCAATTTTAAGGACTACTTTTATATTTCTGAGCCTTTCATGGCTTTTTTTGGTCAATTTTGTCTGCCTTTAAAAAAAAAAACTACTTTCCGAAGTGCTTTGTTACTGTGCTTTGAAAAGTGCTATATGAATAAACATGAATTATTATTATCTTAAGCATTCCCCTTTGAATTATACGTATCATATATTCTTCACGCTTCATCGCCGTTTGAATCGGTGGAATCCTGAACTGGTGAACTGACAGTCAAAACATCCTCTGAACTTGCATTTTACACAGTTTAAGTGAAGATACAGTTTCTCTCTCACTCCCCCTTTTCAACCCCTCTCTTCTCTCTCATCTCTTCTTTCACTCATTCCCATGTGTCTCTCTCTCGCTTTCTCTCCCTCGTAATGTTATGGAATTATTCATTGGCGGTAGCAGTCGTAAGTTCTGAGCCATCCATGTGTGACTGTTTGTTAGTCAGTCTGCATGCTGTCTGACTACCAGCTTGTACATTATATGCTTGTATTCTGTTACAATCTTGCACAAAGACACTCTCACTCTTTGTTTTCTCTATGGGCTTATTTATATTCCAAACAAATGTCGTTCATCTGGGGAAAAAAGAGCATTTGCAGCTTTTTCTTTCTAGTTCCATATGTTGTTTTCATGGTGTGCTGTGCTCCTGTAAACACAGTGGCCATGTTTGGTGGTGGCGCATCAATATATACTAGTGACACACCAATACTTCAGTAGATAATTATCGGATGATTTGGGGTTTTAAAAGCATGACTGGTATTGATTTGATAGTCTTTTTACAGCTGGCTGTATAAGCAACCTCAAAGTGCCACTGTGTGTGTGTTTGTGTGAAAGTTCTGCTTGTTTCATTGAGCCAATCCCTTCCCAGAGGAGACAGTCTTTATCTGCCCCGGTGGTGAGTGCGCTGAGTTTGCGCATATTTTGTATGGTGGAAGTAACCTTAAATTCCTGAAATCTGCTAAAAAACAAAGAGGTGCAAAGACGTTTTCTCGAGACAAAACTGCCAAAGTGATGGAGTTCATCTTGTTGGATGACCACTGACACTGAGTTCCTGCAGCTATCACACTGGCATTTAAGAACATGCTCCAAAAATGGGACATCCCAAAAAGCAAAGTGCACACAGTTGCCAGAAACATGGCAAAAGCAATTCATCGAGTTTAGGCTGCGCATCACATACGCTCCAGCTGGCTTTGCATGAGGAAGGGTTTGTTCTCACAGCGCAACATAAGTGATGTTGAAGTTGGGAGAAAAATGAACATTTTACATACATTCTGCACCTGCATTTTCCCGTCTTCAAATTATTCAAGAACAACTATCACTCCCAATCAAAAGGCTGCGGCAAGATGTTTCAACAAGATGGAATTGCACATATTACGTGATGCGAAGTCTTGTCGAGAAGAAACGGGCACTTGGGTGTGGATACTGCTGATTATGAGCTGCCAGCCAGCCTGAATGCCAGTCAGTGGAGTCTCATTAAAAACATGCTCACAATCTTTGCACCATGTGAAGAACTGATGAGACAAATGAACACTTAGTCTGGTGTAATTCCATCAATAGTGACTTTACCAAGAGTTTAGTGTCTAGAAAAGTGAAAGCTAAACTTTTGGAAGCAGTCAAAACTGATTTCACAACACTGAAAATGAAGCTCTGTACCATGCTGCTCCACTCCTTGACCCGAGATACATAGATCCAACATGGGATCTCAGGGGACAGAGACAACATGGACCATTGAGGAAGCAGTCATGCAATCCATGTAGACCTACACAAGGGGCAAACAAACTATTGTCGATGCGTGAGGAAATTCTCCAGGAGAGCAGGAGAGAGGAATGCAACACGGTGAGCAATTCATCTGTGCAGATTCAGAGCTCTCTGTCAGAGGCTCCGGTCCCACGGAAAGCAATTCCACTGCAGTACTGGCAAGAAAATAAAGAGCGGTGCCCAGCATCGGCTGAACTTGGAAGAAGTTCTCTCTCCGCCTCCTGCACTAGCACAGGCAGCCAACGCTTGTTTAGTGCTCAGTCTCATGTTGTGGATGAGAAAAGAAACCACATCTCCTACATAACTCAGAGAAGGCAAATACATAACTGACTCACTTCAGCTTTAGCTAAACCTTGTGTTCGGCCATAGTTTTATCTGATCCCAACTTTGTTTTTCCTTTACATGGTTAAGCCCTTGAGTCCTTGTTACAGGGCGTGCTACCCCCTCACCCCTACCCACACTCATGATAACACTTGATAACTTGAAGATAAGCATGTCTGAAAAGCTTAACCTGTTTGAAGACATGGCAACCCTCACTTTAGAGCAGGTACCTTAAAATGCCATGTAAATTGCTTTAATGCCTTGTAAATAATGCTGTAATGCACTGTAAATGACCTTCAATACTAATGGTTATTATGACAGCATGTTTGTTATAGTCACTCACTAGCCTGAAGATGACACTTTTCTCTTTCGCCATTTTTCTGTTTTCTCTCTTTTGTCAAGCTTTTTTGTTGTTTTATATTGTTTTATGGGTTATATTGCATCTAAAATTCATGAAAATGCAAAGCAAAGTATTCAAAAAAGATATTACCCCGTGAAACAAATAGTGCGAACGGTTGAAGAGAGTGAACGTGTCTCTGGGAAGTATTGTATGAACATCACCTTTCTCTCTGTCTGTCCTTCATGCATAATAGGGCCACAGATGTATGAGAATGCACATTATCGGCCGTAAGGTTTTATACCAGCCTAATATTACCATTAGTTCATATAGTGCACACTTAAGCAATGCTTGTAGATAAATATCTGGATATATCATGGCATACATAAATGACAAAAACGTGTCAATTGTGATTTTACTGTAGAGACAAACTTATTGTTCAAATCTAAACAAGGTGTTACATCTGCATCAGTAGTGTAAAGAAATGAAGTACTATTACAAAAAAGTCCATCTTGGAAATTAAACATGTAATTGGTGATTTTGCTCCTTAAATATTGTTATCATTTGCTCAGAGGTTATGTTTAAGATGGGTGTAACTACAGAAAATACATGACCTAGAATCATCCCACCAACTAGGACTGCAAGCAGTCATGGAGCTGTCATGATTCTCCCCAAATCTGTTTCCATCTCAGCCTAACTACTGGCTCAATAAAAACTACTCAATGACCTTTTCTGAATAGAGCATGAATTGTGTCCAATCCCATAGTGCATAGATAGAAATGGAGAGGAAGGGGAAGGCAAACAGGAGAAGACTGTGTATCCATGGCAATGCTAACATTCATGATTTCCTTCTGTTCCTACTGAAGCCATTAAGACTTTTCATGCGTTCCATCAATTAATAGGCCATCTTTGTCTTGTTGTCTGTCACGTTTTGTTGCTATTTCTGAGACACAAATGCATGACTGATGAGATCTACATATCTTAAATCACTAAAATGAAAGGGGTAGGGGCGCCCGGGTGGTGTAGCAGTCTATTCCCTCACCTCCAACACGGGGGCTCACAGGTTCGCGCCCCCATGTTACCGCTGGCTTGGTCGGGTGTCCCTACAGACACAATTGGCCGTATCCGCGGGTGGGAAGCCGGATAGGGGTTTGTGTCCTGGTCACTGCACTAGCGCCTCCTCTGGTCGGTCGGGGCACCTGTTCGGCGGGGAGGGGAACTGGGGGGAATAGCTTGTTCCTCCGCACGCGCTACGTCCTCCCGGTGAAACTCCTCACTGTCGGGTGAAAAGAAGCGGCTGGCAACTCCACGTGTATCGGAGGAGGCATGTGCCAGTCTACACCCTCCCTAGATCGGCAGAGGGGGGGTGGAGCAGCGACTGGGACTGCTTAGGCAGGGGAATAATTGGATGACCAAATAGGATGAAAAAGGGGAAAAATTCGAAAATAAATTTTTTAAAAATAAAATAAAATAAAGGGGTAGTAGTGTTGGAATCAATGCCGATCCAGCTCCCGAGTACTTTGGCAAGTGAAGCTATCCCTGATACTTTTAATAAAAGTGAAGCAAAGTGCCAACTGTGCCAAGCTGAGGTGAATGGCAGAGAGTGAGGTGATGCTGCCTTCAAAATAAAAGCATAAAATTCGTCAGTCTCACTTTTGGGAAAAATAATAATTAGGTGACATTGGTATACAAATATGTTTTATGTTTTTGTTTGTTTGGATGTTTTGGTATCAGTGCATCTTTAAGTACCATGCTCCTCCCCTTCCCCTAAGTTGTGAGATCCATACAATAATACAACTTTCAATTTATTTATTAGATCCTGCTCAATAAAGAACAGACTTGATTTGTATATGATCTTCTCAGGTGCTGTAAACCATGCTGAAGTTTGATAGTGTCCAAGTATAGAGGAGTGAAGTGTTTCACCCCTGACTGACTGACCTGAATTTGCCTCTTGAAGACCATGGCACTGTAGCAATCATAATAAAAAATAATAAAATCCAAGCATACAAAGCATTAGAAACTCCAGGTCTTTGCATGAAATAGATGAACCAGGTGAAGTCCAAGCTTTGATTTAATCTATTCTTCTCCCTCGTGATGGGGAGATGGAGATGGAGATGAAGGGGGGGAAACAACTGACTCATTGTTGGGCAGAAGCTCCTAATGTTTTGCACCCTGAGCAGATACAGCATGTAGATTATCAGATCCAAGAGTCTTGTATCGGCAAAGCCTGAGTTTATAGGTCTCTCTTTCTCACCTTTTCTCTATTCCTATACACCTATCTCCTACATCTCCCACTATTCCATTACAACAGCCTGTATTCTGCTGACCTCAACAATTCTCTGCTCGATCTCCCTTAACCCTGTGTGTGTGTGTGTGTGTGTGTGTGTGTTGCTGTTATCTCCCACACAGTAATAACAGTTCTTTGGCCCCGAACAGAAGCCAAGAGCTAAGAGCAAAGCTATCATTGCCAACATAATAGACTTATTTCACACTCTGTTTGTGTGCGTGTGTCTGTGTGTTTCCTCACCTCAAATTACATCTAGTTTACCATTGATAAAATTCATATCCCTGAACCGAATGCACGCACTTACCCATGCAATTACTCACCCACACAAGTAGAATATCCGAATATCCCTCTCTGCCTTTCCAAGCCACAGCACCGCCACTTTACGGGTGAAAACGAGTCAAAGAGAAGAAGGTTGAGGTTGATGCAGATATGAGTAGAGACTACTTATGATTTATTATGACAGTGTAACTTTTTAGTTAATGCTGCTCTTTTGACCAAGTTTGTAGATCTGTGACTACTTTTTCTTGAATAGACCTACTGTTTTTCAGTATTTATTCATTTCTGATCAAATTTGATGAGGTATAAAGGGGGGAACTATCATCTTTGTTCATATAAATTATTAAATACATTTCCCTTGTGTTGGAAAAATTCATAGTCAAGTCATAGAAAATCCTCGAAAGCTTAGACAAGATGTAATATATTCAGTGGGCCCCTTCCTAATATTGAGTTGCACAGTCCACATTGCACAGGTGGATTTAATTTGAGTTCATGTTGAAGTTCATGATGAAACTTTGCGAGGAGAGGTTCTTATAGTCCCCTAATCCACTTACCTTAAAGCAGTGTGCACTTTACACGCAACTCTCCCAAACTCTGTGTCTACCCCCGGCTGGGACTCTATTTGTGTCCAATCATACAATAATGTGATCCCAGTGCTCCCCGTTTGGGTATATCACCAACTACGTACCTCTCCACCTCGGCCGGCTCATCTTTCACGTCCCACCACTGCAATAACCCCATTCTACTCCCAAGTCACCTGATCACACCCCCATTCTCTGCTAATTTCCCCAAATTATCCAGGAAGGTTGTTTCAACACTACCTTGAATTGCATTCAAGTGCTGACTCTCAGAAGCTTCATTATCTAATATGAGAATCTCAAGCTGGTGTTATCTCTACACAAACATGGCTGTCCATCTGAGAATTCACTGTGTGCAAATAATGGGTAAATATAACATGCTAGAAAATATCTGAAAAAGACAATGGTGGTGGGTATACAGTAGCTCCATTCAGTAACATTAGTAAATGTGAATAGTTTGATAAGTTACTGTGACACAGTAACTGTCTTGTCTTTATCTAGTCTCTACTCCAAAACACTCTTGTAGCTTGAGAAGAGTCAGCTCTGTTAACCTGAACAAACTGTTAGCTAGTCATCTGATGTTAATGTTACATGAGAGTGTTGTTTTTTTGTTTTTGTTTTATTTGTTAGCTAGCTAAAGGGGCCAGCCTTGTGTTCCCTCATTCCTTACTGGTGTTAGGGTTAGGGTTAATGCTGAGGGAACATAGACATGTTCCTCTAGCTAACTAGCCAGTAGGATAAATTAGCAAAGCAACTGGTGTTAATGTTGATATGCAGCAACTAGATTCGAACCCAGGTTGCTGCAGGAAGGACTGAGCTTTATGGTATGCGCTCTACTTGGTGAGCCACCGGGGCACCCAACATAGAAATTCGTAATGTCCATATAGTTGCTGAGACAGCTGAATTGTAAGCAAAGAAGTGCAATCAGCTGGTGTTGCCAAGAGCCAGTATGGCCACCACAGGGCACATCACAGCACCTGAAAGCTTTCTACAGGGAAATCAGTAAGGGATCACAGCTTTCTGCTGACACTTGGCTAGTGGAAATGCAGGTGGTCCTGATATTTTTCACACTTAATTCTACTGTGAAATATTTTCGTAGCCTTTGTGTCACTGTTTGTTTGGCTCCTGGGATGAGGTATACGGTTCAATGTCCTCACTACACCCAACAGCACAACATACACAACACACTATGACCACTGCTATTGCTGTTTTAACTATTACATTTAGCCAAGTAATAATGTCTCATATTTGTTAACAGAGTTTCAGCCAAAGTAGCTGGCAGGCCATGAGCGAGACCCTGGCATGTATTTTTTTAAATGGGTTTCTGTGTGTGTGTGTGTGTGTGTGTGTGTGTGTGTGTGTGTGTGTGTGTGTGAGAGATAGAGAGAGGGAGACAGAGAAAAACAGTCAATCACATATTACAAAAG